>CAWUFW010021094.1:0-130957 GCA_963921515.1 Calotriton arnoldi | reverse complement strand
GTGTGCTTCGTTCAGTTGTATTGCTAGCTGAACTAACTATAACGGGGGAATTTCTATGGTTTTGTACGAGTGAAATGTCCAACTAACTATAACTGTCCCTAAAACCTATGGTTTTTTCAGTGAATATATATATATATCTTCACTCCGTCACTCCTCGATATCCACAAGGACGGAGATATATATATATATGTATATATATGTATATATATATATATATATATATATATATATTCACTGAAAAAACCATAGGTTTTAGGGAAAGTTATAGTTAGTTGGACATTTCACTCCTACAAAACCAGAGAAATTCCCCCGTTATAGTTAGTTCAGCTAACTATAACTCGCGCCCCCGCAATGCACTGCTGATGATGTCACATATGACATCACTCATGACATGGTCAGTGACATCACTGATGACATCACTGATGACATCTCAAATGACATCACTGATGACATCACTGATGACATCATCTAGTGACTGTGTGTTTCTGTAAAGTGTAAATATGTTTAATATATATAGGGAAAGGCGTATTCAAGAATGAGTGGGTGTATAAGTGTCTGAATGGATGATTTAGTAGGTGTGTGACTGACTCTATAAGTGAGTGATTAAATGTATCTTACTGAATGCACGGGTTAGTGACTAAACTGTGTGAATGTCTGTATCCGTCTGTCTGTTGGTGTGTAAGCGGCTGCATGGGTTTGTGCATAGCTACATGAGTGTCTATATGGGTTATTGATTGGTTGTCTGAGTATCTGTATGGATGCCTGAGTGTTTGTATGGGTGGGGTGTGTGTGACTCTGTGCATAGATGTGTGAGTGGGTGATTCACTGGGTGCATGGTTTCAAGAGTGCAACTGTGATGGACTGTATGGGTGTGTGAGTGTGTGTATGGGTGTGTTAGTGAGTGAATTTATATCTCAATGGTACATGTGTGAGTAACTACATATGTGAAAGGCAGTATATATGTGTGTTGGAATATATAAATAGCTATAAGTGAGAGTGTGTGATTATGAGAGTGACTGTATGGATGAGTGTGTGCTTGTATCAGTGATTGTATAAGAGCGTAAGAATGTCCTAGTATTTGTATGAGTAAGTGAGCTGGTGTGTGTATAACTGTATAGGTGAGTAAATGGGAGTGTGATTAATTATTTGCATGACTAACTAGGTGTGTGAGTACCTCTATGGATGAGTGGTGGTGTGTGAGTGTCTATATAGGCGTATGAGTGCATATGATAGTCCTGTACTGAGTGATTGTAAGTATGAGTGACTGTACGGGTGAGTGAGTGGATATGTGTTTAGACCTAAGAATCAGTGAGTGGGTATGTAGTTATTGCTGCTGGAGTGTCTATGGTTTTGAGAATGGCAGTCTGTTATTTAGAGTTGGTGTATCAAAGGTTACATTAGGGTGTGAGAAGATTCATCAAATTATCACATGGATGATGTCATCAGTGATGTCATTTGAGATGTCATCAGTGATGTCATCAGTGATGTCACTGACCATGTCATGAGTGATGTCATATGTGACGTCATCAGCAGTGCATTGCGGGGGCGCGAGTTATAGTTAGCTGAAGTAAATATAACGGGGGAATTTCTCTGGTTTTGTACGAGTGAAATGTCCAACTAACAATCATTTTCCCTAAAACCTATGGTTTTTTCAGTGAATTTCTAAGGTTTTTTAAATGCTAATTTCTAACTATAACGTGCCTGAAATCTATGGTTTTTTCAGTGAATTTCAAAGGTTTTTTAAATGCTAATTTCTAACTATAACATGCCTGAAACCTATATTTTTTAAGTGAATTTCAAAGGTTTTTTAAATGCTAGTTTCTAACTATGCCTACAGAGGTAGGACATGTGAAGAAAGAAGAAGAAAAGCGCAGAAAGAAGGAAGACAAATGCAGAAAGAGGCAACAGAAGTCCAGAAAGACGAAGAAAAGTGCAAGAAGAAGGAAGAGATGTGCAGAAAGAACCAACAGAGGAGTAGAAAGTACTCCTGTGCCCCCAACATTTTGCTGATGGGTACTGGTGGTAACTGACTCTGTCTCTGGTGGTAAAAGACACTTAGAATACAGTGAAAACACCTACATACACTAGGGAACACTATGCTTTGGGGTACCCCTGTGTTTAGCATGACCTCCTCTGTATTTGCCATGAGTTAGTGCCTGGGTCATTGGATGAGTACATGGGTACTGACTGGATGATTAGAGTACTGCAAGGAGAGTGGATGGTGAATTTATAAGTGCTTGTGTTTTGGCGGAGTGATTGGATAAGTACATGGTGCTCGCTGGTTGATTGGAGGAGTGCATGGGTAGTGACAGGGCGATGGCTGGACTGCATCAGTAGTGCTCAGGGTAAGTTGGAGGATTAATTCCCCTTGAATCCTGAGGGTCCCTATTTGATAAAAGCCCTGGCGGTGGCCGTCCCTGGGGCTTGGGGGGGCCTTGGAGGCCCCCCCAAACATTAAAAAAGCAAGCCCAGGGAGGAGGCGGTCCCCGGGGCTGCAGGGGCCCCTGCGGGCCCTGCATATATTTGTTGGCAATGCCCCCGGGACCTGGCCCACCCGGGGGTCTCAATTAAATGAAGCGCGGTATCCCGCGCTTCATTTTCTTTTACATTTCGGCAAGATTCGCGACCCCAGCGCGAATTTCGCCAATTTAAAAAAAAAAAAAAAAAGTTTTTGTCCCTGGGGGTCCTTGTGGGACCCCCTGAGCAGGCCTAGGGGGTCAGGGTGTTTCTGCCCTGCCCCCTTTTCTTCTTTTTCACCTTTGTTTCCCTGTTTTCTTGTGACTCGGTTCTACCGAGTCACAAGATGGCTGCCAACACTTCCTGGTTTGGAGTGTTGGCAGCCAATTAAAATGAAGCTCGTGGTCGGGAGGGTTCGCGGATCCACCGCGCCTCTAGATATCGATATTTGTTTTTTTACAATTTCTCAGCAACTACAGAACGGATTTACACCATTTTTAAAAAGGTCGCTTTCTGAGCCAAGCAGTTCTCAAATAGCGACAAAGCACTTTTGAATTATTTGTTATCTCTATGTTTTTTTATCCAGTTGACCACTTGATTAAATGTTACGCTTAGGGGAGAAAATGTGGTGTTACCAAGTTGGAGTTTCTGCTTCAGCTCCTCATTCTGTGATTCTGGTCAAATCACTTAGCGGCCGATTCCCATCTCGGCCAGTAGGGCTCCGAATCGGATTCGGCTTAACCGGATCCGATTCGGAGCCCTATTGCCCGACCGATTCGTACGCGCGTCCGGGCGAGCGAGTACGATGCGAAATCGCCGACCGACTCGTCCAGGCGTCCCGACCGCTCTGACCGACTCGTTCCCGGCTCTAACCGCACCGACCGACTCGCTCGGACTCGACTCGCACCGCGCAATGGAGACGTTCCCCGGCCGGGTAAGTACGATGCGCGCCGCGAGCAGTCCAACCGAGCTGCGCACTCCGGCTCGAAAGAGTAGTCGGAGCCGTACTTTGGGGGTCCAAGTCGGACCCCCTTGTATGTTTACCCGCGCGAGTCGCACACAGGGGGGACCATGGGTCCCCCCTACCTGTGCGTGTACGGCGCGAGTCGCTTCGCTGCGTACATGCAGTAGGGGGCGCCCTTGTCCGCCTCGCACCCATTGAGTCAATGGGAGCCTGCGTACGCGTTGTACGACAGGCTCCCATTGACTTCAATGGGAGTCCGACCGACTCGAGTCCGATGGCATACGTGCGCATCGTACTCGTTCGGTCGGGCTGCATGGGTCCGATTCGGTCGGAAATCTCTCCGGGTCCGGCTCGGTCGGAGAGATTTCCGGCCCGAATCGGAGTCGGCCCCTTAATCTCCCCATGCCTACACCCAAAATGTGTTTGTCCTTGTATGATGCAACCAATGCTCATGTAAAGCACTCCAATATCTGACCAGCCTGCACTATATAAAACTGCAAAACAACAAAGGATAAAAAGTATTTTCCACACTTCTGTCATTGGGCTATACGTGGGCTACATCTGGGTGATATTTGTGCTACATTTGGGCTCATTTTTCTCTAGTGGCCATCTTGGGAGACTTCAATTACATTCATTAAACTTTATTCGATCTGATTTAGAAACATAGATCATAAAAGTGTACATAAAAACAGTAAATCCTCTTTCTTAATACAATACAGTGAGAATTAATTAAAAACAGTAGGTAAAAACGGGTGTTACAAAGCCCGGTTCAGAGCAACTTCAGGTTAACAGAATAGTAAAGTTCAATGTTTCGCAAGATCAATCTCATGTACTTCGTGCAAAATACGCAATAAGGGGTCCAAGTAAGATGCAACGCTCCAATACCTGACCAGTCTGCACTATACTAAACTGCAAAAAAACTAAAAATAAAAAGTGTTTTCCACACTTCTGTCATTGGGCTATATGTGGGCTACATGTGGGTGATATTTGTGCTACATTTGGGCTCTTTTTTCTCTGGTGGCCGTCTTGGGATACTTATTTGTTATGAAGTTTCCTAATTTCCTCATTTACTGCAGTCTCCTCATTAGGAAATGCTTTCAGTTTTTTACTTTGATTCCATCAAGAAGGCATTCAGATGTGTCACACATTTGCCATAAATTCAGAATGTTAGCACTGTAGTTGCTCATTAGATCACTGTAGTAAAGCTACTGCTCACCAGGGAGTTAACTGGAAGTCTACTGCTGGTATTGAAAGTGATTGTTTCAGTCTGCATGTCAGCATTTTCTAATGAAATAGAAGAGGATTTGAGATCTCACTTAAAACATGCCCTAATTTTTCTTTCTGCAGAACTAACCATAATTTCTATGGCAAAATGAACCCCCTCATTTTTTTCCTTTTTAAATTAAATGTTTTAAGTGTTACCGGTTTATTCCAATCAAGATGGCTTCAGGTGTGCCATAATTTTGTCATAAGTAAGACTGTTAGCGCTCTAGTTGTTCTTTAGAACACTCTGGGAAGCTGCAGTAGAACACAAAGGAATCAACTGGCAGGCTGCTCCTGTTGAAATATAACAGGAAGATATTTGTAATCTCACTTAAAACATGTGCTAATTTTTCTTTCTACAGCACTAACCATAATTTCTATGACAAAATGAACCCCATCATTTTGTTCCTTTTTAAATTAAATGTTTTAAGTGTTACCAGTTTATTCCAATCTAGATGGCTTCAGGTGTGCCATACTTTTGTCATAGGTAAGGTTGTTAGCGCTCTAGTTGTTCTTAAGAACACTCTGGGAAGCTGCAGTAGAACACAAAGGAATCAACTGACAGTCTCTGCCCTTGTTGGATTTACATTTTACTGAGAATGTCAGACTTCATTCTCACATGACTGAGAAAGATAATGTGAATTTAAGAAAATATGCTCTCATTTTAGCTTCTTGAGCACCTTCCAAACCTCTGTGGGACAAGCATGAGAAAATTGTTTTCTCTCAAACATGATTCATGAAATCCCAGCAGAAGGTTTTTCACAGGGTAAAATCACCCTAGAACACACCACAATTCCTAAAATTAGTATGGTACCATCAACAAATGAATTCTAATGTAACTAAAGTCTGTTATCACCCTTTATAGTTCTCCTTTTGGTGACCCTCAAAATCTTCTATTCACTACAATGCATTTTATTGGGGTGCTATCATGTATATTGGTCCCAAGATGGCTGCCAACACTTCTTGGATGAAGTGCTGACAGTCAATCAGATCTCACGATGACATGTGTGGTTAGGCTCCGCGCAGATATATAGTTCTTTTTCCTTCAATATTTAAAAAACTACTGAATGGATTTACACCATTTTTGAAAAGGTCGCTTTCTGAGCCAAGCAGTACCTTTATGCCAAATTTGGGGTAAATCCGTTCAGTAGTTTCCGCTGTAGCCTTGCACAAAGTTCCCTATGGGAAATTGATTTTTGACTCTTAATTTTTGAATTTCTCAGCAACTACTGAACGGATTTACACCATTTAAAAAAGGTCGCTTTCTGAACCAAGCGCTACCTTTTGCCAAATTTGGTGTAATTCCGTTCAGCAGTTCGGGCTGTAGCCGTGTCAAAAATTTCCTATGGGAATTAACATGGAGAAAACACATTTTTGGACCCCCCTTTTTTCTTGGCCCCTGCTTGCCGAATCACCCTGAAACTTTCAGGATACGAGCGGACCGGAGCTCCCCACAAGTTTTGAAAATTTCCTGAAGATTCGTCAACCGTCGCCAAAGTTATTGGAAATAGAATGTTGTGAATTTCCTATGGAAAATAGGTCCTAACTATAACTATCTACTGGCGACCTCCAGTAGATAATATATAGGGACTCTATAGAGTTTGTCCTTCATGCCATGAAATGTCATGCTAAGTGGTTGAGACACTTTACCAAAGTACCAAGGTTTATTATGATTCATTTTTTAATGATAAACTACATAACAGTATGGAAGATTGTGTAGAGAGGCAATATGTAGTGTTGCTCGGATGTGAATTTACCTTGAAAAAATGAAAAGACACGAGGCGTTTGGCAAAACAGGAGCAAGTTGGTTTAATTAAACACAGCGGCCAGGAAATCAGCAACAGATGAAGACTGTCTCAATGTACAGAGGGTTTGGCTGACATTATATACAGTTGTGGAAGTACAATAAACCAATTACACATCCTTGTAGAGCACGTAAATCTCGACTTTGTGGAGACCCAATATGGGCAAGTCTGTATGTGTCAAGATGTCTGGCATTGGGAGCGCATGATCACTGCGTGTAGTGTGCATGCTGTGTTCTGACTTTGTGGTATTTTGGGAACTCACACCCCTGAGGCCAAATGTGGTTTATTGGGGCCAGTCTCCTCTGACCTTTTGTGGTGTAGCTTCCTATCTGTGGGATCGATCTGGGCTTTCCCTGTTTGCATGTTTGTCTTTGGGCCCCACCTGTGACCTATCAATCTGTAGGCTTGGGTTTGGGTCACAGGGCCTGTCTGACCACGTATCTCTAACTCTGGGTTGATGGGGAGGTCATCTCGGGTAGATTCAACAGCAATGATATGAGTTCGTTATTACGTGTACATATAAAATGGCGGTCATTGATATTGCATTTACTGACATTCTCATTGTTATGAGTACATTTGTCATGGCATACATCAACATCATATTTACCAGTGTTGACATTGTTATGTGTACATATATTATGGTGTACATCGACATGGTATTTACCGGTATTGACATTGTTATGTGTACATATATTATGGCGTACAGTGACATCGCATTCACCAATATTAACCTTTTCCATGCGTCGGACGGCCCCCGGCCGTCCGACGTCACGGTGCTCGTGTGCGTCGGACGGCCGGGGGCCGTCCGAACTGCGCACGGGTCAAATTCTGCCGCACCGCGGTGGAATTTGCGCCACGTCGTAGAAGTTAAGATTAGGCTTTGATATTGATCTTCAAAACGTGTTTTCTACAGTAAATAGGTGCATACGGGACAAGGCCCTGGACCCCAGTCGGGTTCCTGCAAACCTTTTGAAAGAGAATGTCACTTTATGGACCCCTTTTCTCACCATCGTTTTGAAAGCGTTTACTAGGACTGCTCCTTCTCAATCTTAGTCATATGCTAATATTGTGCCCATTTTTTAAAAGGCCCAGAAAGTTGAACCCCTGCAGGGTATGACCCTATATTTCTTATTGATTTGACTGTCAAACTGATTCTTTTAGATCGCCTTGCGACTTAGACCCATGACTATCATATTCTATCTGATTTACAGTTTGGATTTCATGCAGACCTAGGCACAGTTGAACAGTCCTTAAATCTACATCTCTCAATAGATAAATATACCATAGCCAAAGAAGGGAACCTTAATTTGGTTCTCATGGACTTAAGCTCAGCATTCGACTATTGAAATTGTTCTAAACTTTGGAGCATTATGACCAGTATGGGGGGGTGAAGGGTTATATTGTCAGTTCATTTAGGCAACTGCATTGTGTGGTGAATGCCACTGTTAGATATGGCCCACAAAGTAATTTAAACTTATGAAAGGGTTCCAGTAGGGCTGTGTGCTTGCACTGTTTTTGTTTATGCTATTTATCAATTGGCTGGAGAAACATTTGGCTAGTGTCACGACTTGCTCCCTGCGTTTTCGTGTCCACCACCAGGGGGCTGAACTGTGGGACTCTCCAGTGTCATAACAAGCTTCTAGACCCTCCCCTTCATGTACATACTGCCTTCCAGCCATTTGGACACTATTTGGGAATTGGCATCCATTCCCAATCCATGCCGGGTTTTGTGGAAGCCATCCTGCTCATGCCTGAAACTCCATTACCCAGAATCCCCTGCTCACTGCTTTGTCTCCAACCCTGCAGGCCAAGGATGGGTGGAGGAATTCAGTTCACCTGTGGCTGGCTGCTGCTAGCCTGCTCACACCTGATGCATGTGATTACTGTGAGCTCTTTTAAGCCCCAGCTCCCTTCAGCCCAGTGTTGGTCATTGTAGCTGTATACCGGTGAGACCGATCCTTGTTTCCTGAACTGTTTGATTTCCTTGATTCCTTAGCTATAGATAATCCTTGTTCCTTGATTCCTGAGCTATAGCTATTCCTTGTACCTGAATTAGCACTGCTGCAGTGCTACCTTGTTTCCTGAGTTCCTGAGCTATAGCTATACCTTGTACCTGAATTAGCACTGCCTGCAGTGCTACCTTGTTTCCTGAGTTCCTGAGCTATAGTTAATCTTTGTACCTGTTCCTGGGCTTCAGCTATTTCTTGTTCCTGATTTGCACTGCTTGCAGTGCTCTCTTGACTCCTTGTTTCCTGAGCTGTAGCTATTTCCTGTTTCCTTGAACCAGTACTGCCTGCAGTGCTACCCTGACTCCTGAGCCTTAGCATTCCTTGTTCCTGACCTGCAGCAGTTTCCCTTCTCCTGACCTAGCACTGCCTGCAGTGCTACCCTGACTCCTGAGCCTTGGCATTCCTTGTTCCTGACCTGCAGCAGTTTCCCTTCTCCTGACCTAGCACTGCCTGCAGTGCTACCCTGACTCCTGAGCCTTGGCATTCCTTGTTCCTGACCTGCAGCAGTTTCCCTTCTCCTGACCTAGCACTGCCTGCAGTGCTACCCTGACTCCTGAGCCTTGGCATTCCTTGTTCCTGACCTGCAGCAGTTTCCCTTCTCCTGACCTAGCACTGCCTGCAGTGCTACCCTGACTCCTGAGCCTTGGCATTCCTTGTTCCTGACCTGCAGCAGTTTCCCTTCTCCTGACCTAGCACTGCCTGCAGTGCTATCCTGACTCCTGAGCCTTGGCATTCCTTGTTCCTGACCTGCAGCAGTTTCCCTTCTCCTGTACTAGCACTATCTGCAGTGCTACTTAGACTCCTGAGCTTTTGCTCAATTCTTGTTCCTGCCCCAGCACTGCCTTCTATGCTTTGTTTTCTTGATTCCTGAACCTGCACTATTCTAGTATACCCTTGTAGCCTCCCCTTCTGTATATCCTTTTCCAGTCCCTGCCTTTCTTCCCATTTCCTTGGTTCCAGTTCCTAGTTTGCTGTCTTTCTATTCGGCTGTCTTGCTTCTGTTGCCCTGTATGTTTGTTACCTGCTTTCTGCCAAGTGTGCCCTGTGATTTCCTTCCTTTCCTGTTAAGCACTCCTCCTTGCTAGCTCCTTGTCTATTGTGCTTGTGTTTAGTTCTACCCCCTTGCTGTTACTGCCTTGCGTGTTCCTGTTTGATCGCCAGGATCCGTGGGCACAGCTGACTACCTAGGTGGTGTTTCTTGTTCACTGTGAGTATTGTCTTTGAGTTACATTTATAACATCACCATAGGTATAAGCTCCACAGACCCTGCCTTTGCATGCATATCCTTTATGTGGGTATTTGCAGTCAGTATCTGTAACAGCAATTGTGGGTGAGAAACTTACTGAGCTTCAGTCTTACCGTGTGGAGCTCCTGAGTGCTTTACCCCACACTCCCCTTTATTGTTAATGTTGTATTATATATATGTCTTGCACGTCCGTCCTGGGTGTAGTTAGTCTGAATGCTAAATTGCCTTGTGAGTGCCCTTCCTTTCTGAGTCTTACCCATCTTGTTCACTTGTACAGGCTTCCCCTTTGGATCCCTTTTTCTCCTCTGACTCCCTGTATGATCCTGGGCAGCGCTGTACTCCTCTTTCTATGTACGTTTTCTACCCAGTTCCCAGTCCTTGCCCAAGTCCCTGACTGTGTTCCCCACATAGTCCCGGACAGTCCCTGACAGAATGACCAACCCACATTTCCAGGGTCACTTGTGAGGTTTCTTTGTGTTCAGTTAGCTACCTTTGTTTTAAAACCCACCCTGTCAGTTCTTGCCAAGATGTTTAGCAACAGATCCAGAAAGTCTGCGTATGTTGGCAGAAAACCATTGTCAAGGCAGCGCAGTTCTGTACATCCTATTAGAAAGTCCTTAGACTCTAGAAATCGATTCATGGAACAAAACAGACTCTTACGTGCTGAATATTATTCCCTGTGGTTGGCTGATCCTTCTATGTTAGATTTTCATTCTATCTGTAACCCTGATCCTCACCTGATGTCAGCCTCTGACCTACAGGATGAAAACGAATTTCTGCAAACCTTGTTAGCAGCAGAAAGACAAAATAGTAATTTAGAGAGTGGTACTATTGGGGGACATTTTTCTGAAGTTTGTAACTCAGAGACCCCCTGTCAAGACAATGTTTTCTTTGAAGACAATTTCCAGACACAGTTTTTATCGACACCTTACCAAACTAATAGTTCAATGATACCAGCTTGTTTAACCACACAACAGACAAAGAAAGAGCAGATTTATTATATAACCTCTGTTTTCCATACAAACGATATACCTCAGTCTTGTGACCCAGTGAGGATCACAGTCCCTGATACTAAAGAGACAATGTTTAATGCTACATTCAAAGCAAACAATCAGATTAACAAAATAGAGAAAACACCTTCTAGAACACAGACAGCTAATAGCCAGTTTAAACAGAATCCAAGACTTAGTTCTGTTGCTTGTTGTGAAGTTTCAAAGTCTACCGCTGTCCTTGTAGAAAAAGATCTACAATCTTCACAGTATATATTGGAATCGAAGATTTTGGAATTACAACAAGAGAATAAAATGTTTCAGACTCTGTTAAAAAACTATAACCCAGAGTTCAAATGGGAATCTAAAACCGTGGTACAAGACTACTTTTCAACTTCTATGTTAGCCTCCTTAGAAATGGAGAATGAAACCTTGCGCACTATTTTGCGGTCCCCTCAGAGCTGGTCCAGTAATTGCGTAAATAATACTGTGGCTGATCACTCAGATTCCACTCAGGATAGCCATAGTACCATGTCTCAAAGTGCAGTTAAGGAAAGTATTTGTTTGAATTCTGAATGTTCTAACTCCTCTGTTTTGTCTTCTAGTGCTAAATTACATCTAGGTGCTACATCTGAGCTGTGTCCCTCCAGTTTTGAGGAACCCCAAATTCCAGGCAAGACACAAAACATCTCTTTGCTTTCTTTTCCTGGTAGTGAGGTCAGGTCTATCTCAGAGATAACCCATAGACAGGCCATTGACATACAGACAAAACCTGAACCATTGACCCACATATTCCCTGATGTGACAATGTCCTGTGACTCAGCCAATGCTCTTGATTTAACTGCTGCAACTGAAGTCAACCTCTTTGCTGAGAAGAAACAAAATCCTGACCCCTTGTTTGCTCCCTTGCCTTCAAGCACAACACAAATTGAAAAGTCAGGAAATGATAATGCTCTATCCTCCGATGCATTTGTACCACCTTGTAATGCTGAAGAAAATGAAACAATTTCCCATGACCAAGTAATCTCTGGCCTATTTCCTCTGACTAAGAGTTGTGAACTGCCAAATGGTAAAGGAAGTCTGGTCATCAGAGACTCTAAGAAAAGCACTATTCTGAGCCATCCCGAAGAAAGAACGTCAGTGTGTTTTAATGAGCCAAGGAACTGTGAAGATTTCACTATTGACAACAGGGAATCTACTGTTCATGGGCAATCGCCATTCGCAGAAATTAAAGTCTGTCATCCTTGTGCCTCTCTGCCATCAGCTAGTCTTCTTTCAGAGTCTCCAGAGTCCTCAGCCGGCCTGCTGCTTTCAGAGTCTCCAGAGTCCTCAGCCGGCCTGCTGCCTTCTGAACTTCAGTCTGCAGCTTGCCTGCCATCTGAGCCCGAGCCTGCAGCTTGCCTGCCATCTGAGCCCGAGCCTACAGCCTGCCTGCCATTAGTACCGGAGCCTCCAGACTACCTGCATTCAGAGCCCAAGTCCACAGCTCACCTGCCTACTAAGTCAGAGCTTCCAGCCTGTCTGACTTCCGAGCCAGAGCTTCCAGCCTGTCTGACTTCCGAGCCAGAGCTTCCAGCCTGTCTGACTTCCGAGCCAGAGCTTCCAGCCTGTCTGACTTCCGAGCCAGAGCTTCCAGGCTGCCTACCGTCAGCACCAGAGCTTCCAGGCTGCCTGCCGTCAGCACCAGAGCTTCCAGGCCCCCTGCCGTCAGCACCAGAGCTTCCAGGCCCCCTGCCTTCTGGCCTTGAGCCTCTATCTTGCCTACTTTTTGACCCTGTGCTTCCAGTTTGCCAGCCTTCAGAGGTCTCAGTACGGATACATTCAGAGACTGAATCTCCAGCATCAGAGACAAAACTCTCAACATGTAAGCCTCCAGGGCGTGGGTCTCCTGCATATCTGCTCCCACAGTCTCCTGCTTGTGATTCTTTTGTATGTTTTCCTCCAGGTCCAGAACTTCAGGTCTGCTTCATGTAACCTCCTTTGGCTTCAGCCAGTTTGCCTTTGACCTCTGTGCCTCCTGCCAATCCGTTATCTGCTTTTGACCCTACAGTCAATCTTCCTTTGTTTTCAGAGTGCTACTCTAGCCTGCCTTCATCAGGACTTCAAACACCTTTAATTCAGGCTTCTAAGCTCCTGTTACTGGATTTGGACTCTTCAGATCTGCATTCTATTCTGCCTCCTGCATCAGAGTGCTTCCCTCCTCAAAGTTCTGCTTTGGATGCTGCTGTTATTTTTCAGCCTATTGTCCTACCCTCCAGAACATCACAGTTTTCCTGCAGTCCTCTGGTATCTTGCACTACATCTCTGATGGAAATTAACTTACTTCTTAGGAGCAAAGGCTTTGAATCCAGTTCCAGATTCCGGGAGACGGTCCTTGGAGGGGGTGTACTGTCACGACTTGCTCCCTGCGTTTTCGTGTCCACCACCAGGGGGCTAAACTGTGGGACTCTCCAGTGTCATAACAAGCTTCTAGACCCTCCCCTTCATGTACATACTGCCTTCCAGCCATTTGGACACTATTTGGGAATTGGCATCCATTCCCAATCCATGCCGGGTTTTGTGGAAGCCATCCTGCTCATGCCTGAAACTCCATTACCCAGAATCCCCTGCTCACTGCTTTGTCTCCACCCCTGCAGGCCAAGGATGGGTGGAGGAATTCAGTTCACCTGTGGCTGGCTGCTGCTAGCCTGCTCACACCTGATGCATGTGATTACTGTGAGCTCTTTTAAGCCCCAGCTCCCTTCAGCCCAGTGTTGGTCATTGTAGCTGTATACCGGTGAGACCGATCCTTGTTTCCTGAACTGTTTGATTTCCTTGATTCCTTAGCTATAGATAATCCTTGTTCCTTGATTCCTGAGCTATAGCTATTCCTTGTACCTGAATTAGCACTGCCTGCAGTGCTACCTTGTTTCCTGAGTTCCTGAGCTATAGCTATTCCTTGTACCTGAATTAGCACTGCCTGCAGTGCTACCTTGTTTCCTGAGTTCCTGAGCTATAGTTAATCTTTGTTCCTGTTCCTGGACTTCAGCTATTTCTTGTTCCTGATTTGCACTGCTTGCAGTGCTCTCTTGACTCCTTGTTTCCTGAGCTGTAGCTATTTCCTGTTTCCTTGAACCAGTACTGCCTGCAGTGCTACCCTGACTCCTGAGCCTTAGCATTCCTTGTTCCTGACCTGCAGCAGTTTCCCTTCTCCTGACCTAGCACTGCCTGCAGTGCTACCCTGACTCCTGAGCCTTGGCATTCCTTGTTCCTGACCTGCAGCAGTTTCCTTCTCCTGACCTAGCACTGCCTGCAGTGCTACCCTGACTCCTGAGCCTTGGCATTCCTTGTTCCTGACCTGCAGCAGTTTCCCTTCTCCTGACCTAGCACTGCCTGCAGTGCTACCCTGACTCCTGAGCCTTGGAATTCCTTGTTCCTGACCTGCAGCAGTTTCCCTTCTCCTGACCTAGCACTGCCTGCAGTGCTACCCTGACTCCTGAGCTTTGGCATTCCTTGTTCCTGACCTGCAGCAGTTTCCCTTCTCCTGACCTAGCACTGCCTGCAGTGCTATCCTGACTCCTGAGCCTTGGCATTCCTTGTTCCTGACCTGCAGCAGTTTCCCTTCTCCTGTACTAGCACTATCTGCAGTGCTACTTAGACTCCTGAGCTTTTGCTCAATTCTTGTTCCTGCCCCAGCACTACCTTCTATGCTTTGTTTTCTTGATTCCTGAACCTGCACTATTCTAGTATACCCTTGTAGCCTCCCCTTCTGTATATCCTTTTCCAGTCCCTGCCTTTCTTCCCATTTCCTTGGTTCCAGTTCCTAGTTTGCTGTCTTTCTATTCTGCTGTCTTGCTTCTGTTGCCTTGTATGTTTGTTACCTGCTTTCTGCCAAGTGTGCCCTGTGATTTCCTTCCTTTCCTGTTAAGCACTCCTCCTTGCTAGCTCCTTGTCTATTGTGCTTGTGTTTAGTTCTACCCCCTTGCTGTTACTGCCTTGCGTGTTCCTGTTTGATCGCCAGGATCCGTGGGCACAGCTGACTATCTAGGTGGTGTTTCTTGTTCACTGTGAGTATTGTCTTTGAGTTGCATTTATAACATCACCATAGGTATAAGCTCCACAGACCCTGCCTTTGCATGGATATCCTATATGTGGGTATTTGCAGTCAGTATCTGTAACAGCAATTGTGGGTGAGAAACTTACTGAGCTTCAGTCTTACCGTGTGGAGCTCCTGAGTGCTTTACCCCACACTCCCCTTTATTGTTAATGTTGTATTATATATATGTCTTGCACGTCCGTCCTGGGTGTAGTTAGTCTGAATGCTAAATTGCCTTGTGAGTGCCCTTCCTTTCTGAGTCTTACCCATCTTGTTCACTTGTACAGGCTTCCCCTTTGGATCCCTTTTTCTCCTCTGACTCCCTGTATGATCCTGGGCAGCGCTGTACTCCTCTTTCTATGTACGTTTTCTACCCAGTTCCCAGTCCTTGCCCAAGTCCCTGACTGTGTTCCCCACATAGTTCCGGACAGTCCCTGACAGCTAGCCTGACCATAGAATTTCCTCAAGTAAGTATTCATCCTATTCCTGTGTTGTTCTACGCTGGCAAAGCTGTCCTCCTTGCCAGGATCCCCTTAGGGTTACAGAGTTTGTTGGATCAGTTCTCAAGCTTCATGGCTGACCTAGATCTGTCAGTAAACTTATCTAAAATCCATATAATGGTATACATCTCTGAAAAGAATGAAACCAAGATCAACCTTGTCCCCACTTTCTCTTATTTTGGGGTGTTATTTGCTGACAACCATAGTTGAAACCCGCAAGGTTGTGCAGGGTTGGCTGCCTTCTCAAGAAGGGCGGAGGCTTTGTGAACTTGACCTCGAAATTGGAACTGAAACCCTTCAAAGAAATAGTGGCAGTCTTCAAATCCAAATGTCTTTTGATTGCCACTCATGCTGCACAGTGAGTGGAGAATACTCTGAACATAAATTATTATGATGTTTTCTTTGCATATATGTTCCTTACGTTTAAAAAAAATATATATTTTCTAAATTATTTTTATATATTTTTTCCATAGTAGGATTAGTGGATCTACTATACATATTGCATTAGCGCATGATTGTTACTTTGAGGGCCCAAGGGGCAGCTATATGTGCTTATGTTTTACTGGTCCCCCCGGCCCCTTGTAGATAAATGTTGAAGGGTGCACCATATTTTTGGTGTTTAGAGTAAAAAAAGTAGTCCTTTGGCTGTCATATGTAAAGAGTTTTTTGGTCTTCTCAGTTTAGGTTAATGGTACTAATAAAAAATGTGAGGAGCAGATGACGTGATAAGGCTGGCCATGTTACAAACTGTTATCAATTGGTTTGTTGTCTCATTTCCAGGATTTTAGAACTTACTTGAGAGAGCTCTTTAACCCCTTCGCTGCTAGGCCTTTTCCCCTCCTGTGCTAAGCCTTTTTTTGGCTATTTGGGGTAGTTCGCGCTTAGGCCCCTGTAACTTTTTAACCACATAACGTATCCACGCCAAATTTGCGTCCTTTTTTTCCAACATCATGGGGATTCTAAAGGTACCCAGGGTTTGTGGATTCCCCTGGAGGGGACCCAGAAATTAGCCAAAATACAGCTAAATTTTGGTTTTTTGGGAAAAATGCGAAAAAAGGCTACAGATGAAAGCGTCTGGTTTTTTCCCTGCAAATGGCATCAAAAAAGGGGTTGTGGTGCTGAAATCACCATCTTCCCAGATTTCAGGAACAAGCAGACTTTTGTCAGAAAACCTAATTTTTTTAAACAGTTTTGGCATTTTTCTGGGACATAGTCTATTTTTGCTATTTTTTGTGCTTTCAACCTCCTTCCAGTTAATGGTAGAAATGGGTATAAAAGCAATAATGGATCCTGGAAAGCTATACATTTCTGAAACGTAGACAAAATTCTGAATTCAGCAAGGGGTCATTTGTGTAGATCCTTCAAGTTTTCTTTATAGAAACAAACAGTTAAATAAAGGAAAAATTGAAAATTAGTTGAAAAAATCAGCCATTTGTGTCAACGTTTTCACCTGTAACTTCTTCTAATTATGACAGCTATTTGAAAGCAATATACCGTTACATCCGCTGGACCTTTCTGGTTGTGGCGATATATAGGACTTGTAGGTTCACCAAGAACCCGACAAACCCAGAGCCAATAACTGAGCAGCGTCTTGCAATGGTTTTTTATTATGTACCGGGTATATAGCAATTATTCTGGGAAAATTTATACATGGAAAAATCGGTATGAAAGACACCTATGTATTTCTGAAATGGGAACAAAATATAGAGTTTAGAAATAGTAGATATTTGCACTTTTCCGAAATTGGGAGTACCCATACTAGCATGAGAATTATAGGACATTTTTCAAAATGACTTCTTTTTACACATTGTCTTTCATTTGGAAGGCAGAAATGCATCAAAAGTCAATAGATAATAACAGTTGCTCTACAATTTTGTGTTACCCTAAGTCTCCCAATAAAAATGGTACCTCACTTGTGTGGGTAGGCCTAGTGCCTGCGACAGGAAATGGCCCAAAACGCAACGTGGACACACCACATTTTCACAGTGAAAAATTACCCTTTTTTTGCAAAGTGCCTAGCTGTAGTTTTTGAACCCTAGCTCTGCCGGCACCTAGGGAAACCTAGCAAACCTATACATTTTTGAAAACTAGACATGCAGGGGAATCCAGGATGGGGTGACTTGACTGGCTCTCACCTGGTTCTGTTACCCAGAATCCCTTGCAAATCTAAAATATTGTCAAAAAAACACATTTTCCTCACTTTTCTGTGGTGGAAAGTTCTGGAATCTGCATGGATCCACAAAATTCCACCCACCCCGCGTTCCCCAAAGTCTTTCGAGAAAAACGGTACCTCACTTGTGTGGGTAGGCCTAGTGCTCGCGACAGGAAACGGCCCAAAACGCAACGTGGACACACCACATTTTCACAGTGAAAAATTACTCCTTTTTTGCAAAGTGCCTAGCTGTAGTTTTTGAACCCTAGCTTTGCCGGCACCTAGGGAAACCTAGCAAACTTATACATTTTTGAAAACTAGACACCCAGGGGAATACAGGATGGGGTGACTTCACTGGCTCTCACCAGGTTCTGTTACCCAGAATCCCTTGCAAACCTAAAAAATTGTCAAAAAAACACATTTTCCTCACTTTTCCGTGGTGAAAAGTTCTGGATTCTGCGTGGATCCACAAAATTCCACCCACCCCGCATTCCCCAAAGTCTTCTGAGAAAAATGGTACCTCACTTGTGTGGGTAGGCCTAGTGCCCGCGACAGGAACAGCACAAAACACAACGTGGACACACCACATTTTCACAGTGAAAAATGACCCTTTTTTTGAAAAGTGCTTAGCTGTAGTTTTTGAACCTTAGCTCTGCCGGCACCAAGGGAAACCTAGAAAACCTATACATTTTTGAAATCTAGACACCCAGGGGAATCCAGGATGGGGTGACTTGACTGGCTCTCACCAGGTTCTGTTACCCAGAATCCCTTGCAAACCTAAACAATTGTCAACAAAACCACATTTTCCTCACTTTTCTGTGGTGGAAAGTTCTGGAATCTGCGTGGATCCACAAAATTCCACCCACCCCGCATTCCCCAAAGTCTTCCGAGAAAAATGGTACCTCACTTGTGTGGGTAGGCCTAGTGCCCGCAACAGGAAACAGCGCAAAACACAACGTGGACACACCACATTTTCACAGTGAAAAATGACCCTTTTTTGGCAAAGTGCCTAGCTGTAGTTTTTGAACCCTAGCTCTGCCGGCACCTAGGGAAACCTAGCAAACCTATACATTTTTGAAAACTAGACACCCAGGGGAATCCAGGATGGGGTGACTTGACTGGCTCTCACCAGGTTCTGTTACCCAGAATCCCTTGCAAACCTAAAAAAGTGTAAAAAAAAACACATTTTCCTCGCTTTTCTGTGGTGGAAAGTTCTGTAATCTGCATGGATCCACAAAATTCCACCCACCCCACGTTCCCCAAAGTCTTCTGAGAAAAATGGCACCTCACTTGTGTGGATAGGCCTAGTGCCCGCGACAGGAAATGATGCAAAACGCAACATGGACACACCCCAATTTCACTGTGAAAAATGACCCTTTTTGGCAAAGTGCCTAGCTGTAGTTTTTGAACCCTAGCTCTGCCGGCACCTAGGGAAACCTACCAAACCCACACATTTCTGAAAAGTAGACACATGGGAGATTCCAGGGAGGTATGGCTTGCGTGGATCCCCCAATGTTTTCTTACCCAGAATCCCCAGCAAACCTGAAATTTTGCTGAAAAAATCACTTTTTTCACACATTAATGTGTGGGAAAGTTGTGGAATCACCGGGCTGACACAAATTCCCTACCACCCAGCATTGCCCCAGGTCTCCCGATAAAAATGGTGCCTCACTCGGGTGGGAGGCCCAAGTACCCGCGACAGGCAAGGGCCCAAAACGTATTGAGGCGACATCAAAAATGCCTATCACAAAACGACCTGGTTTTGCAAGGGGTCCCATGACTTTTTGGCCCGGGGCTCGCGCCACCTAGGGAAACCTAGCAAACCCAAACATTTCTGAAAAGTAGACACCCGGGGATTCCAGGGAGGTATGGCTTGCGTGGATCCACCAACGTTTTCTTACCCAGAATCCCTGCAAACCTGAAATGTTGCTGAAAAAATCACTTTTTCACACATTTTTGTGTGGGAAAGTTGTGGCATCACCGGGCTGACACAAATTTCCTACCACCCAGCGTTCCCCAGGTCTCCCGATAAAAATGGTGCCTCACTCGGGTGGGAGGCCCAAGCTGCATGCGACAGGCAAGGGCCCAGAACGTATTGAGGCAACATCAAAATTGCCTATCAGAAGACGACCTGGTTTTGCAAGGGGGTCCCATGACTTTTGGCCCAGGGCTCGGCGGCCACCTAGGGAAACCTAGCAAACCCACACATTTCTGAAAAGTAGACACTCGGGGGATTCCAGGGAGGTATGGCTTGCGTGGATCCACCAACGTTTTCTTACCCAGACTCCCCTGCAAACCTGAAATTTTGCTGAAAAATCACTTTTTTCACACATTTTTGTGTGGGAAAGTTGTGGCATCACCAGGCTGACACAAATTTCCCATCACCCAGCGTTCCCCAGGTCTCCCGATAAAAATGGTGCCTCACTCGGGTGGGAGGCCCAAGTACGTGCGACAGGCAAGGGCCCAAAACGTATTGAGGCGACATCAAAAATGCCTATCACAAAACGACCTGGTTTTGCAAGGGGTCCCATGACTTTTGGCCCGGGGCTCGCGGCCACCTGGGGAAACCTAGCAAACCGACACATTTCTGAAAAGTAGACACCCGGGGATTCCAGGGAGGTATGGCTTGCGTGGATCCACCAACGTTTTCTTACCAGAATCCTCTGCAAACCTGAAATTTTGCTGAAAAATCACTTTTTCACACATTTTGTGTGGGAAAGTTGTGGCATCACCAGGCTGACACAAATTTCCTACCACTCAGCGTTCTCCAGGTCTCCCGATAAAAACGGTGCCTCACTCAGGTGGGAGGCCCAAGTCCACGCGACAGGCAAGGGCCCAAAACGTATTGAGGCGACAACAAAATGCCTATCACAAAACGACCTGGTTTTGCAAGGGGGTCCCATGACTTTTGGCCCGGGGCTGCGGCCACCTAGGGAAACCTAGCAAACCCACACATTTCTGAAAAGTAGACGCCGGGGATTCCAGGGAGGTATGGCTTGCGTGTATCCACCCACGTTTTCTTACCCAGAATCCCTGCAAACCTGAAATTTTGCTGAAAAAATCACTTTTTCACACATTTTTGTGTGGGAAAGTTGTGGCATCACTGGGATGACACAAATTTCCTACCACCCAGCGTTCCTCCAGGTCTCCCGATAAAAATGGTGCCTCACTCGGGTGGGAGGCCCAAGTACCCGCGACAGGCACGGGCCCAAAACATTTTGTGATAGGCAATTTCAATGTTGCCTCAATAAGTTTTGGGCCCATGCCTGTTGCGGGTACTTGGGCCTCCCACCCGAGTGAGGCACCATTTGTATCGGGAGACCTGGGGTACGCTGGGTGGTAGGAAATTTGTGTCATCCCGGTGATGCCACAACTTTCCCACACACAAATGTGTGAAAAAAGTGATTTTTTCAGCAAACTTTCAGGTTTGCAGGGATTCTGGGTAAGAAAACGTTGGTGGATCCACGCAAGCCATACCTCCCTGGAATCCCCGGGTGTCTACTTTTCAGAAATGTGTGGGTTTGCTAGGTTTCCTAGGTGGCCGCCGAGCCCCGGCCAAAAATTCATGGGACCCCCTTACAAAACCAGGTCGTTTTGTGATAGGCATTTTTGATGTCGCCTCAATACGTTTTGGGCCCTTGCCTGTCGCACGTATTTGGGCCTCCCACCTGAGTGAGGCACCATTTTTATCGGGAGACCTGGGGGAACGCTGGGTGGTAGGAAATTTGTGTCAGCCTGGTGATTCCACAACTTTCCCACACAAAAATGTGTGAAAAAAGTGATTTTTTCAGCAAAATTTCAGGTTTGCAGGGGATTCTGGTAAGAAAACGTTGGTGGATCCACGCAAGCCATACCTCCCTGGAATCCCCCGGGTGTCTAGTTTTCAGAAATGTGGGTTTGGTAGGTTTCCCTAGGTGGCCGCCGAGCCCCAGGCCAAAAGTCATGGGACCCCTTGCAAAACCAGGTCGTCTTCTGATAGGCAATTTTGATGTCGCCTCAATACGTTTTGGGCCCTTGCCTGTTGCGCGTACTTGGGCCTCCCACCCGAGTGAGGCACCATTTTATCGGGAGACCTGGGGAACGCTGGGTGGTAGGAAATTTGTGTCAGCCCGGTGATGCCACAACTTTCCCACACAAAATGTATGAAAAAGGGATTTTTCTGTAAAATTTCAGGTTTCTGGGGATTCTGGGTAAGAAAACGTTGGTGGATCCACGCAAGCCATACCTCCTGGAATTCCCCGGGTGTCTACTTTTCAGAAATGTGTGGGTTTGGTAGGTTTACCTAGGTGGCCGCCGAGCCCCGGGCCAAAAGTCATGGGACCCCCTTGCAAAACCAGGTCATTTTGTGATAGGCAATTTTGATGTCACCTCAATACGTTTTGGGCCCTTGCCTGTCGCGGGTACTTGGGCCTCCCACCCGAGTGATGCACCGTTTTTATCGGGAGACCTGGGGAACGCTGGGTGGTAGGAAATTTGTGTCAGCCCGGTGATGCCACAACTTTCCCACACAAAAATGTGTGAAAAAGTGATTTTTTCTGTAAAATTTCAGGTTTCTGGGGATTCTGGGTAAGAAAACGTTGGTGGATCCACGCAAGCCATACCTCCCTGGAATCCCCGGGTGTCTAGTTTTCAGAAATGTGTGGGTTTGGTAGGTTTCCCTAGGTGGCCGCCGAGCCCGGGCCAAAAGTCATGGGACCCCTTGCAAAACCAGGTCGTTTTGTGATAGGCAATTTTGATGTCACCTCAATACGTTTTGGGCCCTTGCCTGTCGCGGGTACTTGGGCCTCCCACCCGAGTGTTGCACCGTTTTTATCGGGAGACCTGGGGAACGCTGGGTGGTAGGAAATTTGTGTCAGCCCGGTGATGCCACAACTTTCCCACACAAAAATGTGTGAAAAAGTGATTTTTTTCTGTAAAATTTCAGGTTTCTGGGGGATTCTGGGTAAGAAAACATTGGTGGATCCACGCAAGCCATACCTCCCTGGAATCCCCGGGTGTCTAGTTTTCAGAAATGTGTGGGTTTGGTAGGTTTCCCTAGCTGGCCACCGAACCCGGGGCCAAAACTCATAGGACCCCCTTGAAACCAGGTTGGTTTGTGATAGGTAATTTTGATGTCGCCTCACTAGGTTTTGGGCCCTTGCATGTCGCGGGTACTTGCCCCACCCAAGCGTGTGAGGTACCATTTTTATTGGGAGACCAGGGGAGCAGAAAGGCTGTAATGGTGGCGGGGATGTGGGCATTGGCGTGCCCACTTCGGGCAGCCCACACCCTAAAAAAATTGCAAAAAAATCCCTGGCATCAAGTGGGCTTTCTGCCGCCCGGGGGCAGATTGGGGGCTACTGCCCCCATCTGCCCCCAGGGGTGGCAGAAAGACTGTTATGGTGGCAAGGGCATGGGGGCATTGGCGTGCCCATTTTGGGCAGCCCTCACCCTAATAAAAATTGCACAAAAAAGAAATCCCTGGCGTTTAGTGGGCTTTCTGCCCCCCCAGGAGGGCAGATTGGGGGCTACAGCCCCCATCTGCCTCCCAGGGGGGGCAGAAAGGCTGTAATGGTGGCGGCAGGGTGGGGGCATTGGCGTGCCCGTTTTGGGCAGCCCCCACCCTAAAAAAAATTGCACAAAAAAAAATCCCTGGCGTTTAGTGGGCTTTCTGCCCCACCGGGGGGGGGCAGATTGGGGGCTACAGCCCCCATCTGCCCCCCAGGGCGGTGCAGAAAGGCTGTAATGGTGACGGGGGGTGGGGGCATTGGCGTGCCCGTTTTGGGCAGCCCCCACCCTAAAAAAAATTGCACAAAAAAAATCCCTGGCGTTTAGTGGGCTTTCTGTCCCCCCGGGGGGCAGATTGGGGGCTACTGCCCCCATCTGCCTCCCAGGGGGGGCAGAAAGGCTGTAATGGTGGCGGGGAGGTGTGGGGGCATTGGCGTGCCCGTTTCGGGCAGCCCCCACCCAAAAAAAAACACGCCCAAAAAAATCCCAGGCGTTTAGTGGGCTTTCTGCCCCACCGGGGTCGCAGATTGGGGGCTACAGCCCCCATCTGCCCCCCGGAGGGGGCAGAAAGGATGTAATGGTGACGGGGGTGGGGGCATTAGCGTGCCCATTTTGGGCAGCCCCCACCCTAAAAACAAAATTACACAAAAAATAAATCCCTGGCGTATAGTGGGCTTTCTGCCCCCTTGGGGCGGCAGATTGGGGGCTACTGCCCCCATCTCCCTCCCAGGGGGGGCAGAAAGGCTGTAATGGTGGTGGGGGTGGGGGCATTAGCGTGCCCATTTCGGGCAGCCCCACCCTAAAAAAAATGCGTCCAAAAAATCCCTGGTGTTTAGTGGGCTTTCTGCCCCCGGGGGCAGATTGGGGGCTACTGCCCCCATCTGCCTCCCAGGGGGGCAGAAAGGCTGTAATGGTGGTGAGGGTGGGGGCATTAGCGTGCCCGTTTCGGGCAGCCCCCACCCTAAAAAAAATGCGTCCCAAAAATCCCTGGTGTTTAGTGGGCTTTCTGCCCCCGGGGGCAGATTGGGGGCTTCTGCCCCCATCTGCCTCCCAGGGGGCAGAAAGGCTGTAATGGTGGCTGGGGGTGGGGGCATTGGCGTGCCCGTTACGGGCAGCCCCCACCTTAAAAAAAATGCACCAAATAAAAATCCCTGGTGTCTAGTGGGCTTTCTGCCCCCGGGGGCAGAAAGACTGAACAGTCGCAATTTTTTGGGGGAGCAAAAGCCCTTGCCCAAGGGGCCGCTCCCCCTCCCTGGTGCCTTAGTGGGTGGATCCCTGCTTGGGATCGCCCTCCTGGGGAGGGGTACCATTGGAAAGGGAGATTCTCCCTTTCCAATGATACCTCTCCCGTCTTTCTACGTGCTCAGGGGCTGAGATAGCCCCTGAGCACGTGAAAGTGAAACTGAAATGAGCCTAAAGGCTCATTTTAGTTTAGTTTTCAGTGAAATGAAGTCAGCGCGACGTGCGCGCTGATCTTCATTTCACTGAAAGGGAGGGGGCCTCGGGAGCTGGGGAAGCTCTTCCCCAGCTCCCGAGGCTGTGGGGAGAAAGGAAATCCCTCTGCTGTCTGCAGCAGAGGGATTTCGTGCCTCTGGCCTCATGACGGAATGGTTCCGTCATGAGCACAGGGGCACCGATGCTCATGACGGAATCATTCCATCATGAGCATCGAAGGGGTTAAAAACAAGATAGGTAGTAATCTAGGAAATATCTGTTATCTTTTTCAGATAGGAATGACATAGCTCTCTACTATTTAGACACTGCTGCCATCTGATATAGAGCTGTATTCCATTACTTAGTGAATCGAGCTTGTGAGCCCAATATAAAGACAGTCCAGATGGAGTTTTGTGTGTAACAGGTACCTCTCAGTTTGGCTGAAAGAGTGGTAATTTTAAGGTCATAGCAGAATTTCTAATTTTGATGATAGTGACATTAGGGCTAGTTGGTTGTGCTCCAGTGAGCTGTTCCTTCCTGTGTTTCAGAGTGCAACATGTACTAGAGGTACTTGCCACCACCATGCTGATGCCGCCATGATGCTTGTTTCCGGTCCAGGGAAGACATGGCTTGGCAGTTCGTGCTGGACTGTTCCCATGAGGCACAGGGTCAGACTGATTTGCATATGGCCATGTCTGAACTGGGGTGGTGGAGTGAGCTAAAGAATGATGATGGATTAAACCCAGATCAGTTGACTGGGGGTGAGTGTTTGATTGGCTCAAACGTTCCGTCCATCATCCCCTTTTGTATCGCCGCCATGATGCAGCAGTTGTCACCAGATCTGTTTTGTATCACACTGGCAGGCCCTGAGGGAGAAGTGGTGATTTGCTTGAACACAGTTTAGGTGGTTGCTGGAGGATGAGTATGTTGTATCACATTGGCATGTTTAATCTGGAAGTGCTTTATAGGTATGACAGAAGGCTTGGGTATGCTAGAACTCAGTGTTATACAATCAAAAGACATTTTTGTTGCAATTTTGGAAATGTCTGAGAGCTGAAGTAGTACAGAGGAAGCGTGAGATAAAGGAGGGTGGAGGCTTGTTCCACACCCTTAATTCTAGGCGTAGTGGAGGATGTTGGATATTTTGCATAGAGACAGGCAGAGGATTTTCTCACATTCACTTGAAAAAGAGGCAGGCGAAATTAAGGGTGAAACGTTGTAAATGTTCATGTTAAGCTTATATCATTATATTAAAATTATTTTAAATTCAGATGCAATTTTGGCATTAAAGGAGAACGTAAATTAATGGTAATTTTAATTCCATATTTAATTTGTGATTTGTGGTCGACTTTATGGGTAGTTAGTGCAACTCTCTATGCAAACTAAGGTGTCACTTGACTATTATAAGAGGTATGTTTTCTCTTTACGTCTTCGAGAGCATTAGTTCTGATCTGCAGTAAGAGTTTAAGGGAATTGTTTGAGTGCCTGTTCTTGAAGGGTTCTCGGAGAGGAGATTTCTCGATGAAGAGGGTGCTGGATACAGAAAGTGAGGAAGGGAAACGGGTACTTCTGTGCTACATTTAGGGGAGGTTTATGCACAAAGAAACATAATATAGCACAACATGTCAAATTTCATTGGAACATACGAGAAATAGGAAATAATATATCTATTACACGGGCATTGCTTGCATTACCAACGACGTATTGAACGAGGCAAAGAGAGAAAATGTATTTAGATGCCATGAACTCAGGTAGCAGGATTTGACGCAAATGGATTCGACAATCAAGTAGCATTAGTGAAGGGTCAAGGGCAAACAATGGCAGTGGTATAAGAGAACTTCCATGTATACAATAGAGCAGTGGTTCCCAAACTGGGGTCCGCGGACCCCCAGGGGTCCCTGACACATTCCCAGGGGGTCCGCAGGCAGCTGTCTTAAAAGCAATGCCAAGTTCCTTGTATAATCTGCAGTTTTACGACAACAATAAAAGTGTCAAGATAACTCGAGTGATTAATGTACCTGCTGGGGAGAGATGGTAGGTAGGGCAGAGGGTTAATATGCCTGCTCCAAACAACGTGTACCATGCATTTTTAATAAAACAGTATTTTATGTGCATAGCTGGGTTACTGCTTTTGTCACAGAGATTATTTTGTTACTGTGCAGTTCATAAATTACAATCATAATCTAGCACCGTCAGCTATGAACTGCCGTCAAAGAGTTGCATGCAAACTGCATGGTACAAGTGAGTATGCCATCTTTTTTTCCTAGTCTTTCATTATCCCGATGCTGCCAAAAAGGTATGTTTGGGTAGAATTAAATTGTTCTAATTAAAGTCAACGCTACCCACTGTGTTACATTCTGAAACCAGATTTTGTGCTTCTCCAAATCAAGCACTCTTAAAAAATGCTTACCAGTATGGATAACATGTGAATCCTACACCTTGAAGTCCCCTTTCCCCTATGTAACATTTTCTATACACTGATTTACACACGTATGATTCATTGGGGGAGATTTACTAAGCTTTAGCGCCATGTTTGCGTCACAAAAGTGACACAAAACAACGCAAAATCTTTTTTTTGTAATTTACTTTCCAGCACTAAACTTGTTCCCATGCGGGAACCACCCAAGGTTTCTCACGCTAAACCCAATTTACTAAAAACAGTAGATTGGGTTTAGTTTGAGAACACTGCGCCCTTTTCAACTAGGCACAAGGAAAGAGAAATTCTTTCATTTCTCCTTCCTTTTCCGACTTTGCATGCGTGCTGCACTGTGCAGCACGCCTATAAAGTGGGAAAAGCTTTCCCTCGTGTCTAGCATAGTAGTTTGTACAGGAAGGGTACCCTTCCTGTACAAAACCTATGCTACACTCATGCACACACCTTAGCGCTACAGCGCTAAGGTGTGTGCATGGCGCGGGGCTACTGAAATCAGCGCCAGCACAAGAGAAAGGGGAGGAAAGAGCCATAGCTTTGGAAATATGGCGCTCCCCTGCTCCCTCCCTGTCACGCAGCGTAGCCTCGTGGGGGGCTGCGCAGCATTGCGCAACTTGTTTGTAAATCTCCCCCATTGTTTCTGTATGTGTGTGATGTAAAGTGCTCTGACACCCTACACTAGTATGAGAAATGCTATAAAACAAATGAAATACATGTGACAGAGGTGCTATGGGAAGAAGAGAGGCACTGTTGGAGGATGAAAGGGAGGGATTCATGGAAGAGCCCCAAAAAGATTGTTGTATTGGTGCATAGTAAGGTCATCATTTACTATGCTTTGAAAGGGAATACAATTCAATATATAATTACAAATGTGTTGTAGAATGCACCATTTCCCCCCTTATCTCTTTTTTAGCATGCAGTATCTTGCATTATGTTTCTTTCATCAATTGTGTGAAGGTTAAGCTGTAGCTCCGAAAAGCCAGGTAAAGTAGAGCTGCAGAGATCGCAGAGAGCCTCTTGCTCTGCTTGTGAACAGCTGACTTCAGGTGGAATGAAGATAAGCCTGCGCGCTCTCTTCCACTTCTGCCAACATGTGACTTCCTCTTGGTGGTTGATTGCCTCCTTGAACCGCACGGTCACATCTGCTGCAGCCTTTTGTGTTAAAAAGATCAAAGGGAGAATGCTCACTGCTGTGACTTCTGTGAAGATGTTTCTACTGATGAATAGATCTTACATCAGAAGTGGAATTCAAATAAATGACTCTGCCTTACGTTTGTAAATATTTTTAGGTGCAGCTATTTGGTTTGTGCGTGGTTAACGAGGAATACATCTGTAAGTAATAAGATGTTGATGTTTTCGCATATGTGTATGGCTGCTTTGTGAAATTTGCACATGTGCAGTTTCCATGTATTCATTTAAATATATTGGGTGATAAGTTCAACATTAACATTTTGTGAAAGTGACAATTTAGAATGGGCACCTCGTTATTGCACTTATATTTTAAATTACTTGTGTTGTTTTTAATAAAACATTCTAGCTTCCTTTAAAGTGGCAAAAAATAGGCCGCCTTTTTATGTAAAGCATACACGTTCAAAGCCTATTTTCTTTAACTCTCAGAACAAGGAATGCCCAACTGTTAGTTATAAATACAAAAAGAGGTACGGAAACGTACAAGGTGCATGATGAACTTTAATTATTCTTTCTCGCTTAGGCTTCATGCTTTGCACAGTTTGGTTCAACAAAAGCTGTCCAGGTGGCCAGGGTCATAATTAAGCTTTAATGGAAAGTTCAATTTCCGCTTGAAAAGCACCTTTGGATTCTGGCATCCCTCCAGAATAGTACACTTTCTTATTGTTGGCTCGCATGCATGAACCTGTTAAACATCTGTGTGAGGCTTAAAGTGTCATTACCAGCTGTAATTAAAGAAATGTCTAATTACCAGAGGGAAGTAACCAGACTGGTGCATAGAACATGCATGCATTGGCCACGCTGGATTTAATAACAAGGCTTTACCAGGAAGGAATACGCTATGAATCGTGCAAGACAATATACTTACTGCACCTAGAAAATTATTTTGAAAACTCAATAAAGTGTAGAGTGAGGAATGGTTTTGGAAGGCATAAAAACTCTGCACATGATTGTAAATCTGATATGACTGAAATTCTTGAAGTCACGGAATGGGGCTTTGTACGGCTGATGGGTTAAATGATATCACAAGTTTGCTGCCTCTCAACATTATAAATGATTGACAGCAATATGATGGAGGGCACGAAACGAATGACGGTACCAGGGTAATTCCAAATAAGTCGCTGTCCAAATACAAAAATAACTTTCGAAATTAGCTCTAATGCCACTTTAATTAGCAATTTAATCAAGCACTTTGAAGCCAGGCAGGTCGACGATTAGAGGGACGTTGAAAGCTAATCGGTGTTGCACCCCCTAGAGAAGAGCCATCAAGAGTAACGAGAAGCATATTTTATGTACAGACGGATAATGTGCAGACAATCCCATTCATGTTATAGCATTAGAGTTGAAAAGATTCAAAAGGGACCCTGTTCATATGTGTCCAATAAATCTGTGCCATTAGAATGTAATTTTTCTTTTTTCTCAACATTTGTTAGGCGTTATAAAAAAAACTTATAGAGTTAAAGGTGTGAAAAAACTGAAATTCGGTTCATAACTCAAGGCACAAGCTCTAAAAACTAAGGTGCATATGTACAAGGGAATAGCAAGCATGGAGTTAAGCAAAAATTGCAAACGCCATGCTCCGCCATTCTGAAAATACAGGGATGCACCGTATTAACAACGATACAACGCATCCCTGAGTTTTCCCGAGTGCTGGCGTTAAACTCAGCTGCCTAGCATCAACGCAGGCACCCTTTCACCATAGTGCAAGGGTGCCTGCATTGAGGGAATGACTGTTTATGTGCAGGAAGGGACACCTTCCTGCACATAAACAATCATTTATGGCGATTTGCTGTTTCTAAGTGTGCTGCAGAATGCAGCACACATAGAAACAGCAAAAACGAGGAGAAATTAAAAATGTCCCCTCATTTTGCCATGTTAAGAACAGGTTTTCACTGTTAATAGGGGGCAGTGTCAAAATCAATGGGTGTTGCAGTGGAACACACTCCGCAACACCCATTGCCCACCACTTTCACGCTAAGTGTAGCGTGAAAGGGGGTCTTATTTACAAGGAGGCGTTAAGCTGCATTAAGTGGCTTTACACCGCCTTGTAAATAAGGCAAAGGACTTAGCGCCACAGGAACGTCACAAAAAGTGACATTACTGTGGTGTTGAGCCCTTGTAAATATGCCCTGAGTTTGATACTAATTAGCATAAACAATGGAATAAGAAATTACACTGAGTCGCAAAATTGGAAGTGAGGTCACAGTCCTATCATACTCGAAGTGCCTGACAATTTTACAGTCAAAACTAATATGTTAACCTTCTTCATTTTCGAAATTCAAGTCGGAGAGTCCTATTGTGGGAAACAGAAATTACTTGGCCTCAAGTATAACAACAGGGGTCTTTTGTTTCATGTGTTCTTAGGCCCTACATGAGGCATTGGGTTGTTGGTTGACTGGGGTGTGAGCCCCGTTCAGGCAACAGCCCCAATCCCTGGCAGAGTGAACCACAAAAAGTCACTAAATTAGCCTGTGCTTTCAACCCTAGGTAGTTTGCCACAAAAAGCAGTCCAGATTATTTCAGAGGGAATGTATAAAGTATTCATGCAGCACACAAACAGTAATAAATGAAAACACAACACAAGGTAAATCCCACACAAATGTAAAAAAAATGGAGTACATTTTGATAAATAATTTGACACCTAAGTGACAAAAATCCAATCAGTAGAACTGGAGGTATGAATTGTTATCGTTTTTAGTAAAAACTCATGCCTAAAAGATCAAAGCCCCAACTGTGGACATCTAGTCATGCAACAGCGAATCAAAGTAAAAAAATATGGCTGACTGTGATGGAAAATGATTTGGATACAAGAAGTGGATTGGGCCAAGTCAGCGCTTACCTTCAGAAGTAAAACAATTTTCAAGAAAAAAAATTCTGAGAAGGTCAAATTCAGCAGAGCAAGGCTGCAGGTGGTGTCTGAGGAGTGTCATCATTGGGGAGCATCTGGATGAAGTCGCTGTCAAGAGTTCTGCGCTCCGAATGAGTCACTTTTTTGGAAGTCAAAAATCTCCAGCAGGACGAGGCAAGAGGTTGTAGCCAAAGACAGTTCCAGGAGGTCGGATACCCCTTTGGGGAAGAACCACTGAACAGGATTTGCTGCTTTGGAGAACAACATAAGAGGAGCAGCCACAAAGTCAGACTGACTAGTGATGCACCTTGAGCGAATCAATGAGCAGGTAGGTCCCGGCAGTTTTTAGACAAAATATTTCTAAGTCTCATGTCTTGGATTTTGTCTAAGTGGGCACTTTTTGCACCACAACCAAGGGTTCAGAACTGGTGGGACACCACTTAGTCATTCAGGACTCACTCAGGCTAGGTCTAGGTGTGGGTTCAAGATGGTGGGAGGCCAGAAGGCAAAACCCAGGTGACCCCCCTTGCAAAACCAGGTAGTTTTGTGATAAGTAATTTTGATGTCCCCACAATAGGTTTTGGGCCCTTACCTGCTGCGGCACTTAGCCCACCCACACACGTGAAGTACCATTTTTATTGGGAGACTTTGGGGAATGCTGGGTGTGTGGAAGTTTGTGGATGCACGCAGATTCCAGAACTTTCCATCACAGAAATCTGAGGAAAATGTGATTTTTTCAGCTAAATTTAAGGTTTGCAGGGGATTCTGGGTAGGAAAACGTTGGGGGATCTACGCAAGCCATGCCTCCCAAAATCCACAGCTAGGCACATTGCAAAAAAAGGGTCAGTTTTCACTGGAAAAACTCCACGTGGAGTTTTGGGCCGTTTCCTGTCGCGGGCACTAGGCCTACACACACAAGTGCAGTACCATTTTTATCGGGAGACTTTGGGGAATGTTGGTTGGGTGGAACGTTCTGGATCCACGCAGATTCCAGAACTTTCCATCACAGAAATATGAGAATTTTTTTTTTGTTTTGACAAAGTCTGAGGTTTGCAAGGGATTCTGGGTAACAGAACCTTGTGAGAGCCATACAAGTCACCCCATCCTGGATTTCCCTGGGTGTTTAGTTTTCAAAAATGTATAGGTTTGCTAGGTTTCCCTAGGTGCTGGCTGAGCTAGGGTTCAAAATCCAAAGCTAGGCACAGTTCAAAAAAGGGTCAATTTTCACTGGAAAATGTGATGTGTCCTAGTTGAGTTTCCTGATGCAGGCACTAGGCTTACCCACACAAGTGAGGTACCATTTTTATTGAGAGACTTTGGGTGGAAAAGAAAAGGGTCAGTTTCCATTGGAAAAATGGAAACGTTGCGTTTCGGGCCATTTCCAGTCGCAGGCACTAGCCCTACCCACACAAGTAAGGTACCATGTTTATAGGGAGACTTAGAGAACACAGAATTGTAGAACAACTGTTATTACCAATTGACTTTCTATGCATTTCTGCCTTCCAAATGTAAGACAATGTGTAAAAAGAAGTAACTTTAAAAAATGTCCTATAATTCACATGCTAGTATGGGTACCCACAATTTCGGATATGTGCAAATAACTTCTGCTTCTAAACTCTATATTTTGTTCCCATTTCGGAAATGCATAGGTGTCCTTGATACCTATTTTTTACTCTTTATATTTTACCAAATGAATTGCTATATACCCAGTACACAATGAAAAACCATTGCAAGATGAAGCTCAGTTATTGGCTCTGGGTGATAGGGAAATACTGGCACCCTCCCAGGAGCAAATGAATGAAACTCACCAGACATAGCAGGCTTGCTCAGAAACAGAGCGAAATGTATTTTATTGGTACCAAATGCATGCATCATTGCTAATTAGCAAGGAAGAAGTCAGGTCTCCTGCCTTAGGGGCTCTCAGACTGCTTCTTCCCAGAGTGACTGGTTTCTGGGTGCTATATACGTTTAGTAATGCCATATCAGCGGAATTAGAATAAGGCACCAAGCCAAATATGGCTAACAGGGATGTGCAAGATCTGCACCATGCCAATTATAAACAGCTAGATATGGGCAGACCAGAAAGGCTGGCTCAGCACAGTGTAAGCAACTTGCACAACCAGATAAAGAACTATCATGAAGTCAGGGCAAGCAAAGTGACCTCTAAGGGGGTTCAGAATAGCTGTTGAAGCTTGTCCAGTCAAGGTCAGATAGGAAGCCCTTTGGAGCTCCAGGCCTCATGTTAGTGTGATATATCTAAGCATGATATCTTTGAAGTGCATACACATGAATTTATATGGACATATATATATTTTTCAACAATCCTCCCTTTTGGATAGTCCTATCTGACATTAGTGTAAAACCAAAATATATATATGTATATCTGAAGGAAACATAGTTACATATCTTTGGATGGCATTACACAGTGTTTGCATAAAAATGAATATATTGTCACATTGATACATCCTGATCTGATAATTATTTTTGGACATGAACACAATGATATGCTAGTATTCAATTCATTCTACTTCCTGTGTGCAATATTATATCAGCAGGCTCGTGATACCGGCAGCATACTCATAATTAAGCGTCCAACAAATATTGTTTGCTCTATGCAATGCATAAGGCTACAGTGTCACTAAGTCACTCAGTTCCCGGGCACTTTCTGCAAGTGTCAGTAATTTAAAGGCACGCAGTGAGCGGTTATCTGCTTGTCCTCCTGGTCCGCAGTCGTCTTGTTCAGGGGCGGTTTCACTGACCTGCCCTGCGTTGTCCTCTTCAGTCTATTTTTCTGCAGGTGCAGACCATCACCTTTCTTCGAGACTGCGTTGTGTACTTCACTCAACAGCATCAGTTGATGTCACGTCCTTCTGACACTTTATGATGGGCCCTCATCATGGATCGTAGAAATGGTCTGGTCTGTCCTCTCCTCGACTGTTGTGTGGCGCAGGTCCTCTGGTGACAGATGTTCATCAATTTCTGGTCCCGTCGTCTCAGGTGTTGAGGTGCTGCACTGCATCCTGTCCCCTTAATCCATTTATGGCGTTAGTACACCGTCTGCGGATTCAGTCCACCTAGAACTAAGAGAAACAGTGGTTATTTTTCTCACCATGACCATGTCTTCATAGTTGCTTTAGAAGTCTTTGCCCCTATTGCAGGCAGAACTAAAGTCAGAGCATCAGGCCATTTCAGGCCTGTTCCATCAGTTGCCTTTACTAATAAAATATTTTTTTTATTTAAATATTATTTTTTTTATTTTGGAGCTCATCTACTCCTCCTGGCCTCAACGTTGGAGGGTGGTATGGGGTATGTTATTCTTTATTCCCAAAAACAACCTCTTTTGCATATATGTAGTCACTAAGTGGTCTCCTTCTATCGCTATTTATGCCCTGGTGGACCCCTAACCTTGGAGAGCTGGCTTTCCTGAAGCACTGTGCCCCAGTTGCTGCATCATTCTTCCCTGTTGGACACACTTCCATTCATTTTGAAAACGTATCCACTCACACAAGTAAATATTTAAATCCATTCACTGGGAAGCAAAATGCATCTGCGCATTCATCCTCCCTTGTGCAATATCAGATGGTCCCTGTTCCAGTCTTGTAAGGGAAAGGAACATACTGCGTGGGGGCACAGGTATCTCATTCTGGTAGGCCCACACTCTTCATTATTCGGCTCACATCCATCATCAATCCACCCTCTATGTTCATCTGGTGTTGCAGACCATTGTTATTCCTTTACATTAGCTTGCAACAATTGTCTCTGAATCCCATCTGCACTGGCTGTAACATGCTCTCTTTTTCTGCTGTGTCAGCGATGGTATTACCTTTGGCTAACTCAGTATTAGCTCCTGTGTAGGCTTCACATTTTATTACCGCTATCCTGGTGTATAATAGTATTGCTTTTAACAAGATCCTTACTAAAGGACCATTTTTAATAAGGTGCCCTGCTTCTGTTATGAATTTGTGATACTTCCACAGCTGGCCACAAATAAGAACTGCAAAGCATAATGTGAGTCAGTGTGAATGTTAACAGTTTTACCCTTGACTAGGATTCATGCTTTTGTTACAGCATACAGCTTATCTTACTGGGTAGATGTTTCAAGTGGCAGAGCTGCACTTTCAACTTTGTTGTCTGCTATTGCTATGGCATACCCTGCCCTGTAATTAGTGTCTATCAGTCTGCTGAAGAAACCATCAGTGTACCACTCATATAGTCTGTCTTTCCTAATAGTGTCTAATCTTGGCGTGGTGCCGTTTTCTACAATCTCAACACCAACTTACTTAGGGATCTCATCTGTCTCTAAGAGAATGGATCTCATCAGAATAACCTATTATGACATTACAGTTAGACAACATGGTGCCATTATAACCTGTGTGTCTGCCAGCAGAAAATGTTGTGTCGATCCACACAACAACAACAACCGCACCAAATGCATCAGCACCAAATGTGGCACCTAGAAAATACAAGTATAGTCCAACACAATGAGAGCCATCCTCTCCACCATCACAGCTGCTGACCCCCAATCACTGCAGAAAGCAAAGTCACATAGTTGTGTCCCACATGCCTTTCTTTTCCAGCTGTGTCAGCACACCATTGGCAACACCACTTCATTTGCAATGTTATTTTGCTCTGAAACAGAGATGGAAAGCAAGTTTGTAGTCAGGCAGTCCCCATGATGGTGCAGTACACAATGTCTCTTTCAATTTCTTGAAACATTTTGCAAGTTCATTAGTCATAGCATCTGCATTCAGGGACCTATTGGTGGCAGCAGTTCATTATCCCCAGGAAGGACATCATTCCTTTCTTGGTGGGCAGGAGCTGAATGCCCTGAAACAATTTTATTCTGTCAGGTGGCATGCGGCGTGTACCTTTGAATATCACAAAGCCCAGGTAAGTCACCTCTTTTTGGCAGCACTGGCATTTTGACAATGAGGCGTTGTGTCTTCTTTTCTGGAGGTAGTTCAGAAGAGCTACAGTGTCTTTTTCACAGGCTTTCACAGGCCTCAAGTGATGAAGATGTCACAAGGAGGTCATCATCATACTGCAAGACGATGCTACCACCTTCCATGCATAGGTGGTCCAAGTCTCTCTTAACTGCCTGCGCATTGACATTGGTATTCACAGTGAACAAAGTGTACTGGGTATTCCAGCAAGACGGCAAAGAGGCTTTCACTCTGTGGATGGACTTTAATGCTAAAACCCACTGAGGAGAGAAAATACTCTGCCACTACAGGTATACATGATAATATAGTACTGGTGTCAGGCACAACAGGCTCTAAGGGAAACCACAAGTTCATAAGGTTAGGTAATCACCTTATGGGGACAGCATGTTTTCACCATCCTCTTTTTTAAATTTTGTTTATTTATTTTAAATATCACTTTATGGGGAGGGCATTTTTCCAAATCCCTTGGTTCCCTAGCTCTAGAACCTTATTGTTAGTGATCTGTACAGCCCTTTCCCTTTCATTGTCATGAAACTGCAGTCTAACAGCATCATTCATCATCTCTCAACACATCCATAAGTGCGCTACAGGGGGTGCATACAATAGAGAATCCTTACTGAAGGGTAAACATCCATTAGTACGCGGCTGTTACACCGCATACCATTACTTCGCAAGCGTTACATCACATGCAATGTTAAAACGCGTAGCCTTTACTGCGGAAACGGACGCGCTTCACTGACGACGCAGGAAGGCGGAGAAGACAGGAACCGAGGAGAGAGAGGTAAGAGGGGCTGTGTAGTATTTAAGGGTTTAGGGTAGGGGGAGGGTCATGCAGGGGGTAGTCTTTTTGGTTTAAGGGTAGTCTAGTTGTGTTTGTGTAGTGTAGAGTAGTGTATTTGGGTTTAGGGTAGTGTCTGGGGTCTTGAAGGGTAGTGTTTGGGAGTAGGGACAGGAATGGGGGTAGGGGCAGCGTCGTGCTGGGGGTAGTGTTTTAGGGTTTAGGGTAGTGTTGTGGTGTTAGTGTAGTGTAGTGTTTTAGGGTTTAGGGTAGTTTTGTGGTGTTAGTGTAGTGTAGGGTAGTGTTTTAGGGTTTAGGGTAGTGTCAGGGGATCGTGCAGGGTATTGTTTAAGTGTAGGGACAGTCTTGGGGGTAGGGGCAGGGTCGTGATGGGGGTAGTGTTTTAGGGTTTAGGGTAGTGTTGTGGTGTTAGTGTAGTGTAGGGTAGTGCTTTAGGGTTTAGGGTAGTGTCGGGCGGTCATGCAGGGTAGTGTTTCAGTGTAGGGAACGTCTTGGGGGTAGGGGCAGGGTCGTGCTGGGGGTAGTGTTTTAGGGTTTAGGGTAGTGTTGTGGTTTTTGTGTAGTGTAGGGTAGTGTTTTAGGTTTTAGGGTAGTGTCGGGGTGCGTGCAGGGTAGTGTTTGGGAGTAGGGGCAGGAATGGGGGTAGGGGCAGTGTCATGCTGGGGGTAGTGATTTAGGGTTTAGGGTAGTGTTGTGGTGTTTGTGTAGTGTAGGGCAGTGTTTTAGGGTTTAGGGTAGTGTCGGGGGTGCGTGCAGGGTAGTGTTTGAGTGTAGGGAGCGGGCTGGGGGAAGGGGGAGGGTTATCCAGGGGGTAGTGATTTAGAGTTTAGGGTAGGCCTGGGTGGAAAACTACGATACGCTCGCGTAGTTTGCGTAGTTTGCGCAACTACGCGCTACGCGAATTGCACATAGCACAGTGCAAAAATGCGTAGCGTAGCGGGCATTTTTTGCTTGCTCGCGGTCCTCAATGTCAAGTTGGTGACCCCGAGTGAGCAAAATGACATCCCGGCGAGACTTTTTCCTCGTTCGCGATCAGCAACATCAAGCTGCCGATCGCGAGCGTGGAAAATAAACCTCCCGGCGAGATTCTCAATGCGGGGAGGTCAGGTTTCTCATTGCGAGTGGTCGCGTATGCTCACGACCGCTCGCGATGAGAAACTACCAGTCCGCGTTGAGAAAACTGCAGCTCGAGTACAAATCTACTCGAGTGGCAGAAAACAACCGCTTGCACTGTGCAAGATGCCGTTTGCAATGATTGCACAGTGCGGACAAGCATCCGGCACTGTGCAATCATTGTGATCAGCATTTCCTACCGGACTACGCAGTTCGCGTAGGGCTACGCATAGCTCGCGTAGTGCGAAGTGCACTTCGCGTAGCGCTACTACGCGAACTACGCCCAGGGTTAGTTTAGGGTAGTAGAGTGGTGTTTGAGTAGTGTAGGGTAGTGTAGTGTTTGAGGGTTTGGGAAGTGTTTTAGAGTTTGTGATGTGTAGGGTAGTGTATTTGTATTTAGTATTTAGTGTAGTGTTGTTTTTTTTTTGACATTCAAAAAAGGGGTTAGGAAAAATAAGCGGGGTAAATGTCTGTTTTTATTACTAGGCAAGTTTTTAGTTCGCATACATTAACACTTGCAATGTAAAGGTATGCAAACTAAAAACTTGCGTAGTAACGGTATTTGCTAAGTAAAAGCATCGAAGTAAAAAGCTGCGAAGTAATGGTATGAGAAATAACGAGTCATATTCTTACTGAAGCTGCAAGCAGTAAGTGCCCTGCTCTAACCTATCCTTAGGTATTTGTGAGTACATTTTATTTATTCAAAGAAATATACTGCTGCAAAAATGTGTTTCCATAGAGGCCATATTCATTCATATTAAAATTGTGAAATGTAACCCTTTATCTCCCACCTTAGTGAAAACATCTCCTACCTTAGTGGAAACATGACATTCTCCTTGGGCATGTCTGATACCTTCATCCTGAAACACTGTGCAACAATAACACTTATACCCTACTCTTATGTACTCTCTGGTATGTATGCTGTGCCCCTTGATAATGTTATTCAGTAGGATAAACCCCACCCTGCATATCTCCTACGTTGGTATTATCTCACAAGAAAACAGTGATATCCCCATCTGCTCCTAACAGAATATGCAACATTTCCTTTAGCTAATGTTACCTAAAACAGCTCTGTGGTGTCCAATCTAGTTCCAGGAAGGCTTAATCAAGGCCATAATTTTATTGTACAACTATGTAAATTCTTCCATTTATTAAAGGTAGTTAAATTACTAATGACGATATCCTGAATATTATTAACATGAATTGAGCATTAATTTGACCCTAATTTTCCTAGGCACATGATAGCCTCAGACATCATCAGAGCTAAGTTTATTTTAACATTGAGCAATTCTTAACTGCTATGATGTTCTTTTTTTCTTCACATTACCCGTAGTGTGTTATCCTACAATGTTATATTCAGGGAATTTAATTAATTAAAAGGAATTAAGTTATTGTTAAACTACTCTTCAACATTTACAAGCATGTACTACATATATATATATCTTTTTCCTATTTAGAACAAGTTGCACTCAAGTGTGCGTTCGCTTAACACGTGTTATTTGCTGTAGACCAAAATAGAAGCAAAACTGCTGAAAAGGAATATCTTCCCCGTTCAATCAAATACAGCCCTGTTTATTTATTTATTTGCATTATTACTACAAGGGCTATAGACTAAATGTACAACTTGCATTTACACAATTATATATGTACATGTATACATCGGGAAATGCTGTGATGCTTTCATAGTCTAATGTAGGCCTCTAAAAGTTAAAATCACACACACTTTTTTTTTAAGATACTTTAAAAGTTCTGAATTATTTTATTTCTACAAATACTTCTTTTAGCTTGCACTAGAGAGTCTGTGCATGTGACTCTCTGAAATCATTTAGATAAAATCAATTTTATCAGTGATCTGCTAACAAAATGTGTTTAAATTAAGGACTGTCACAGTGGCTTACTTCAGATTTTAAAATATACTCAAAACTCCCTGCGTTGGCATTTTTTAGCTGTGCTAGTTACTGCTAAATACAGAACCTGGCCTCTGACCCTTAAACCTGTTGTCCCTTGTCTGAGCAAGATTATCCCCATGTGGCCATCACTATTCAAAGTAACTCTCGAGAAGCATGACTGAGGTGCCTCCGTCCTGATATTTTAAAGGTAGAATCTAACTTTTGCTTTTTTGCATTGCTAAATTTTATTTATTTTTCACAGTAGGATTATTACTATAAAAATGCAAAAATGCAAAAACGATTTTAGTGCAATGACTTTTAATAATATTTTACATGTAGTCATTATTGAATAATAACACTAACCCTTTGGTTGTGTCTACATATGAAAAGTCCCGTGCTCTCCATGCCACTGGAATCAAGCTATCCTGGCTGAAGAGGGGTGAAACCCCGAAACCGGTCCTAGGATGCTTGGTTCCAGTCCAGGGAGGACCTGGCTTGGCAGTTCGGGCTGGACTGTTCCCATGAGGCACAGGGTCAAGACTGATTTGCATATGGCTGGGTTCAAACTGGAATGGCATGGTGAGCAAAAAAACGATGGATTTAGGCCCAGATCTCTGTACTGGGGTGAATGTCTGACATTGTTCTGCATTCTGTCCATCAACTGTGTTTTTTGCATTTGTCACCCCGAGTGGGACGGGTATGCCCAGACGTGGGTCCCGTGCTCTCCATGCCACTGGAATCAAGCTATCCTGGCTGAAGAGGGGTGAAACCCCGAAACCGGTCCTAGGATGCTTGGTTCCAGTCCAGGGAGGACCTGGCTTGGCAGTTCGGGCTGGACTGTTCCCATGAGGCACAGGGTCAAGACTGATTTGCATATGGCTGGGTTCAAACTGGAATGGCATGGTGAGCAAAAAAACGATGGATTTAGGCCCAGATCTCTGTACTGGGTGAATGTCTGACATTGTTCTGCATTCTGTCCATCAACTGTGTTTTTTACATATGAAAAGCAAGCCTCATTCCTTTCATTTTGTCTTTAAATGCATTTATTTATAACACTTACAAAACTTATTTTGAAGCTAAGCAATCAATCAATCAATCACAGAATTTGTAAAGCGCACTACTTACCCGCGAGGGTCTCAAGGCGCTGGGGAGAAAAAAAAGGGGGGGGGTGCTGCTACTGGTCGAACAACCAGGTCTTGAGTAGCCTCCTGAAGGTCAGCAGGTCTTGGGTCTGTCGTAGGCTTAGTGGAAGGGTGTTCCAGGTCTTGGCGGCGAGGTGGGAGAAGGATCTGCCGCCGGTGGTAGTTCTTCGAATGCGAGGGACGGTGGCGAGGGAGAGGTCGGCGGAGCGGAGTTGGCGGTTGGGGACGTAGAAGAGGAGTCGTCTGTTGAGGTAGGCTGGGCCAGTCTTGTGGAGTGCCTTGTGTGCGTGGATGAGGAGTTTGAAGGAGATTCTCCTGTCGACGGGGAGCCAGTGCAGGTTTCTCAGGTGGGGGTGATGTGGCTGTGGCGTGGTACATCGAGGATCAGGCGTGCGGAGGCGTTTTGTATGCGTTGCAGTCGCTTGATGAGCTTGGCCGGGCTCCCGCGTGAGGGCGTTCCCATAGTCAAGTCTGCTACTGACGAGGGCCTGGGTGACTGTTCTTCTTGTATCTGTCGGGATCCACCTGTAGATCTTGCGAAGCATGCGGAGGGTGTTGAAGCAGGAGGAGGAGACTGCGTTGACTTGCTTGGCCATGGAGAGCGTTGAGTCGAGGATGACTCCCAGGTTGCGTGCGTGGTCGGTGGGTGTCGGGGCTGCTCCCAGCGTCGTTGGCCACCAGGAGTCGTCCCAGGCTGAGGGGTTGGAGCCGAGGATGAGGACCTCTGTCTTCTCCGTGTTCAGTTTTAGTCGGCTGATCTTCATCCAATCGGCGACGGCCTTCATTCCTTCATGGAGGTTGGATTTGGCGGCGAGGGGGTCCTTGGTGAGGGAGAGGATCAGTTGAGTGTCGTCGGCGTAGGAGATTATGTTGAGGTCGTGCTGTCTGGCGATGCGTGCGAGCGGGGCCATGTAGATGTTGAACAGTGTTGGGCTGAGGGATGATCCCTGGGGTACGCCGCAGATGATCTCGGAGGCTTCGGATCGGGAATGGTGGGAGGCGGACTCTCTGGGTTCTGCCGGCGAGGAAGGAGGTGGCCCATTCCTGGGCCTTGTCTCGGATCCCTGCGTCGTGGAGGCGTGCGCGTAGAGTGCGGTGGCAGACAGTGTCGAAGGCGGCGGAGAGGTCCAGCAGGATGAGGGCTGCGGTCTCACCGTTGTCCAGCAGGATCCTGATGTCGTCGGTGGCGGCGATGAGGGCAGTCTCAGTGCTGTTGTTGCTGCGGAACCCCGATTGGGATGGGTCCAGGATGCTGTTTTCTTCGAGGTATCGGGTTAGTTGTTTGTTGACGATCTTCTCGATGACCTTGGCTGGGAACGGAAGCAGGGAGATGGGCCGGAAGTTCTTGAGGTCTCTCGGGTCCGCCTTGGGTTTTTTGAGTAGGGCGTTGATCTCTGCGTGTTTCCAGCTCTCTGGGGAGGTCGCGGTCTCGAAGGAGAGATTGATGACGTTGCCCAGGTGGGGTGCGATGGAGCTACTGGCTTTGTTGAAGATGTGGTGCGGGAAAGGGTCTGACGGGGAGCCGGAGTGTATTGTGCTCATGGTCTTGATGGTGTCATCGATGTTCACACTGGCCCAGGCTGGCAGGGGGTTGTGGTCGATGGTGTGCGGCGGGTCTGGTGCATCGATCTTAGTTGGGGCTGTCTGGGTGTTGAAGCTATTGTGGATGTCGGCGATCTTGCGGTGGAAGAAGGTGGCGAGGGAATCGCACAGGGGTTGCGACGGCGGGATGTCGTTGGTGTTGGAGCTGGGGTTGGAGAGTTCCTTCACGATGTTGAAAAGCTCCTTGCTGTTGTGTGTGTTGTTGTCGAGGCAGTCTTTGAAGGAGATTCTCTTGGCGGACTTGATGAGGTGGTGGTGGTTACGGATGGCGTCTTTGTGGGCTGCGTGGCTGTCCGGTGTCTTATCACTGTGCCATTTCTTCTCTAGTTTCCGGCAGGTCCGCTTGGAAGCTAGGAGTTCCGAGGTGAACCAGCTGGCTCTTTTGGTGGTGTCACTGTAGGTGAGTTTTTTCAGCGGGGCGAGGGTGTTGGCACAGTCGTCCATCCATCGTCTGAGGTTGCAGGCAGCGTCGTCGGTGTTGGATGGGTCGGAGGGAGGGCTGAGAGCGAGGTTTGCCCGTAGTTGGTCTTCGGTGACTTTGCTCCAGCAGCGGCGTGGGATCTGTTGGGTGCGGTGGTGTGGTGGGTTTCTGGAAGGTGAAATGGATGCAGCGGTGGTCGGTCCAGAGGAGTTCCGTGGTGTGGCTGAAGGAGACGTGGGAGCTTGAGGAGAAGATGGGGTCAAGCGTGTGGCCGGCGGAATGGGTCGGTGTTGTGACGAGCTGGCTCAGACCGAGGTTGGCGAGGTTGTCTATCAGGGTGGTGGAGTTGCTGTCGTTGTTGTTCTCCAGGTGAAAGTTCAGGTCTCCGAGGAGGATGTAGTCGGTAGAGGTCAGGGCGTGCGTGCTGATGAAGTCGGCGATGGAGTCGCTGAACTGGGGTCGGGGCCCAGGGGTCTGTAGACAAGGGTGCCTCTAAGGGTGGTGTTGGGGTCCGTGTGGATCTGGAAGTGCATGTGTTCGGCGGTGCTGAGAGTGTCGTCGGTGCTGGTCGAGACCCTGATGGTGTTCTTGTAGACGATGGCGATTCCTCCTCCTACTGCGTTGACGCGGTCTCTGCGGGTGATCTTATAGCCGTCTGGGATGGCTATGGCGATGTCGGGGGCGGAGGAGTCGTTCATCCAGGTCTCTGTCAGGAAGGCGACGTCTGGTGATGATGTGTCGAGTAGGTCCCAGAGCTCGACGGCGTGTTTGCGTGCGGAGCGGGTGTTCAATAGGATGCATCGGAGGTGGTTGAGGTCCTTCTTGGCGGGCACCTCGGTGGCTCTGAGGCTGGTGTAGCTGCAGTTCCGGCAGGTGAAGGGAACATGGGTGCGTTTCGGGGCGGCCTTGAAGCAGTTGTGCGTCCGTCCGGGGTTGAGAGCGTGGCGTGTGGTGGCATCATATCGGCGTCAGTCCTCGAGGCTGGAGCGGGGGGCGCACGGCCCAGGGGTTCTGGCGCTGGGCGCGGTCCAGGCGCAGACGGGCTTGCCTTAGGCTCGCCCGCTGCGCACGTCCGCTGCGCGGCCGCGCAGCAGCCGCCATATATGGGGGAGGTGGGAGGGAGGAGCAGCTGGGAGGCAAGAGGCAGGGGCAGCGAATGGGCAGTCAGGGGGGCGGGGACGCAGGGGACGCAGCGGCGGGAGTGGAGAGAGGCAACGAGGGGTACAGAAGGCAAAATGGGCACAGTTAAATGGGGGCAGCGAGGGGAAACAGAAGGAAAATGGACACAGTTAAATGGGGGCAGCGAGGGGAAACAGAAGGAAAATGGACACAGTTAAATGGGGCAGCGAGGGAAACAGAAGGAAAATGGACACAGTTAAATGGGGGCAGCGAGGGGAAACAGAAGGAAAATGGACACAGTTAAATGGGGCAGCGAGGGGAAACAGAAGGAAAATGGACACAGTTAAATGGGGGCAGCGAGGGGAAACAGAAGGAAAATGGACACAGTTAAATGGGGGCAGCGAGGGAACAGAAGGAAAAATGGGCACAGTTAAATGGGGGCAGCGAGGGGAACAGAAGGAAAAATGAACACAGGGAAAATGGGGGCAGCGAGGGGAACAGAAGGAAAAATGGGCACAGTTAAATGGGGGCAGCGAGGGGAACAGAAGGAAAAATGGACACAGGGAAAATGGGGGCAGCGAGGGGAACAGAAGGAAAAATGGACACAGGAAAAATGGGGGCAGCGAGGGGAAACAGAAGGAAAAATGGGCACAGGGAAAATGGGGGCAGCGAGGGGAAACAGAAGGAAAAATGTACACAGGAAAAATGGGGGCAGCGAGGGGAACAGAAGGAAAAACGGGCACCGAGGCCACAAGCAGAGGGGCGAGCTTACCAGCAGCAGCAGCGGGCAGGACACCACAGGCGGAGCTGTGTGGCGGGGGAGCGACCTACCTGGCAAGGTCAAGGGTCAAGCACAGAAGCTATAATGAAACATAGAAAGTTATTTTACCCTTTTGGAAATAAGGCATTATTTACCATTAGAACCACAAATGTGCTTCTTAGGAAAGAAAGTCCTGACATTCATCCTTTTCTTTTATCCAAAATAATGAAGCTATATTTCTAACTTTCAAGACTAGTTGTCTATAATGTACCTGCTTTTATGTGCCACTTCATATTAACTTAAAACCTAGTTGCCACAGTCTTTACTTGTAGCTTGTGCCTGGGTAGGCCCTGTCTTATTTATCTAGCTGTGTTTTATGACTGGCAGGTGTCAGCTTCTACACTTTTTCAGGAGTGAAGGCAGCAGCTGGTGCTGGGACTGAGCTCAGTTCATTCTATTAAAACCCAGGCAATCCAAGCCAGTCAAAATCTATCGTTTGCAATGTGATAAAAGGGAGGACACTTTTATTTTAGCAGTTCACCCCTACAGCAGCCACCAATTACTCATATAATGTGAATGCCTTTTAATATTTAATATCATGTATCTAAGGAGAGTCAAAACTACGTCACATCAATGATAAATTCAGCTTAGCTTTCTATTTTTTGTTATTAACAACTATGGTGTATACACTATTGACATATTGAGTTTACCTGAAATTTCATTATAAAGTGCTATGCCATTAGAGTGCTGCAACATTTTGCACAGGAGCCTTTTGAAACCCTAGGCCTGTGTGCGCATTTTACTGCTACTTGACTTCGCCTATGAAACTACTTCCCAAGCTCTGAACTCCTATTTTTCTACATATAAGATTCCCCTAAAATGCTAGGTAGCTGATCGGCAGGACTACCAAAAGGTTGGGCATCTACTTTTAATTTTTGTTCTGTCCTAGTTGTGTAAAACACACAAATTCGTTTTTCTCTGTGGGGCCTACTTTTTTCCTATTGGTGCCTTTTCCTAGGTAAAGTTAGTTTTAACATTACTATGTTAAAATTATTATTTTTAGTATTATATAGCTCTAGCTATACCCAAAGATATCAGAGTGCTTTATTTGTTATGAGATACCATTTATAAGAGGTACATAAAACATGAACAATCCTTAATACATCAATTATGTACATAAACAAACACAAAATATCTTCTATGAAACACAGGACAATGTATGCAAAGTCCATTCTCTTTTAATATGGAATGCTAGGCATTTCTGCCTTGAGTTTTAATTCTAATTTTTACCATTCTGGGAATATAATAATTGAATTTTCACACATCTATACTTTGTTGCAGCTACACTTACCATAGTAGCGTGCAACTACTTAACGTATTTTATATAATTTATATTCTTACCTTTATTTGCAGGGCTATCTGATGATGATTTGTTTTGAACTTTTTCTCTCCTGCCAGTTTTTTAAACAACTTTCTAGTGGGCTTACCATGCTTTTCTCCAAGATCCACTCTCATGAAATGTGTTTTTTTTTACTCACAATGTGCACTTACACCCTGAAAGATAAATACAAGAGGTCTCCTACAAAGGAAAAGTTGTTAGGTAGTGGATAGAATGATTTAAAAAGAGGAAAATCAACAGTTATGGACCAGCCAGAGACATCACATAAATCCATTTTGCTTCTCTAATTCTCTATTTTTCATATAATTCAAAGAAAACATTTCAAGGAATCAAGATCAATACACTATTTAAATGCAGTCATTCATCCATGAAATACTACGCATATTTCAAAATCATTTCCCTGTGTTCTGGTGCAACCCGCAAATCAGAAGCTCCACTCACTATATCCTGGGAGGGTTTCTTTTTCTGGGGAAAATCAATACCCCATCCTAGAACAGGCTCTCCTGAAATGGTTTTTATAAGACCCCTCAAGGGTCTAGCCATTTGTCAAAATGTATTGGCATAAAGTAACTTAGTTACTTATCAGTCCCCTGTTTCATTACTTCTTATATGTGTAGGTACACATAAATTATTCTCTAACTCAGGCTCTCCTGTAGTGTATGCCACATATCAATTAGTGTATTGATACAGAGAATATTTTAAAAACATTCTCTACAGTCCCCTGTTTAGTTTAAATGCCAGTTAATGCCCCTTTTTATTAATACTATGTGTTAAATACGCATTTGAAAGACTGAAAGGTCACTTGCAGCAAGTTGGTTATTTAGCTTACAGCTCACGTACCGACTGGTGACATCACAGTCTTCCAATGTCCCACTTTTTCTGACAACATTCTGATAGGGAAATACTGGCACCCTCCCAGGAGAAAATTAATGAAACTCACCAGACATAGCAGGTTTGCTCAGAAACAGAGCGAAATTTATTTTATTGGTACCAAATGCATGCATCATTGCTAGTTAGCAAGGAAGAAGTCAGGTCTCCTGCCTTAGGGGCTCTCAGACTGCTTCTTCCCAGAGTGACTGGTTTCTGGGTGCTATATACGTTTAGTAATGCCATGTCAGCGGAACTAGAATAAGGCACCAAGCCAAATATGGCTAACAGGGATGTGCAAGATCTGCACCATGCCAATTATAAACAGCTAGATATGGGCAGACCAGAAAGGCTGGCTTGGCACTGTGTAAGCAACTTGCACAACCAGATAAAGAACTATCATGAAGTCAGGACAGGCAAAGTGACCTCTAAGGGGGTTCAGAATAGCTGTTGAAGCTTGTCCAGTCAAGGTCATATAGGAAGTCCTTTGGAGCTCCAGGCCTCATGTTAGTGTGATATATCTAAGCATGATATCTTTGAAGTGCATACTCATGAATTTATATGGACATAGATATATTTTTCAACACTGGGATCCTCGAGTTCTTGGTGAACCCACAAGTGCTATATATCCTCACAACCAGAAGGGTCCAGCGAATATAACGGTATATTGCTTTTAAAATTCTGTTATACTTAGAAGAAGTTACAGGTGAAAATGTTGGCACAAATGGCTATTTTTTCAACTCATTTTCAATATTTCTCATTCTCAACTGTTAGTTTCTATAAAAAAAACCTTAAAGGATCTACACAAGTGACCCCTTGATGAATTCAGAATTTTGTCTGCTTCTCAGAAATGTATAGCTTTCCGGGATCCATTATTCCTTTCACACCGATCTCTACCACTAACTGGAAGGAGGTTGAAAGTACAAAAAGTAGCAAAAAAAGGCTATGTCCCAGTGAAATGTCAAAACTGTGCAGAAAATTTTGGTTTTCTGACAAAAGTCTGCTTGTCAGAAAGCTGGGAAGATGGTGATTTCAGCACCACAAATCTTTTTTTGATACCATTTGCAGGGAAAAACAGACGTTTTCTTCTGCAGCACTTTTACCCCATTTTTCCCCCAAAAACCGAAATTTAGCTGTATTTTGGCTCATTTCTGGCTCCACTCCAGGGGAATTCACAAACCCTGGATACCTCTAACATCCTCAGCAGGCTCGCACTCAAGCTCCTCTCCCCCCACCTCCTTGCTCCCTGGACCACGAAATGACACAGATCTCTCTCTGTGCCTTGATACATGCGTGTGTGACATGAGATTGCTGTGATGACAACACTTCTCACATTGGCGGCTGGGTGTGGGCTGAATACTTGAGGTGCAACATGAAAGCAGGCCAAAGAAGAAGAGACAGGTCGAGACAACATGGTCTTGGCAGGTTGGAGGTAATAGGGTGGAGCCAGCCTCTTGAGAGGCCCAAGGCACAGGAGGAGTGGGCAAATGGGGTGCTCAGCAACAGTTACGACTTGCATTTCTCCCTTCCCAGGTCCAGTCTGCACTGGGGTTGAATTCAGCCCCAGTATATTGAAGGCGATGGTGGAAGCAGAGTAAGGAATTAGCCCATGATGAGGTGTGCAGAGGCTGATAATATGAGGTCTAATGCACCTGCTACCATGCAAAATTTGCCTTGCCTGCTTGGTGTGGCTTTCCCTGTAAAGATTGCTATGGTTACTTTGCACTGGACGGGCAGTACTGCTACAGTGGCAAGTGGAGGATTTGTCTACTGGAGGATGCCACTATAATCTGCAGCAAATGTATGAGACAAACTGAGAACAACTGGGTGCAAAAGGGGGTCCTAATGGGAAAAACCAAATGTTCTAAATGCCAAGTTCACCAAGTACAAAGCAATTACCCTCTAACAGATGGAGATATGTCAGAAATCAAACGTGATGCACAGAAGTGATTGAGAGAAGAAATCAGTGCTACTGAAATAGAGGAAAGATGGGGAGGGTGTAGAGAAGTGTGTCAATCATTTTTGATACAGATGATAGTCTGTTCGATGTGAAATTGAATAAAAAACGCCCTGTGAGAAAGACTGCACCAACTCGTAAGGCCTGTCCTAATAGTAAAGTCTGCAACACAAGGAAAGAAAGGAAAGAAAAATTAATGAGATATTATATGCCACCAAAATGAATGAATGAATGAATGAGATGTGCAAAGTGCACAGCTACTCAAAGAGTGTCCTGACACTAAAGCTAAGGCATACACCCATACACAGAGGACGTCTGTAGTAAGCAGAAGAGAAGAACCAGGCTTTCAGCCAGTGAGGAAGCAAGGTGGGTGGAGGGGTGGTCCGCCCCAGGCGGCACGAGTTTTGGAGGCGAGGGGCCTCCCCCCTTACCTGTCACCATTGTGGCTGCCATCATTGAGGGATTCGTCAGCACCCCGCCTCCCGCTCTTAAATGCCGCCCGGAGCTGCAAACGCAGGGACCACCATGGGCGGCACATGGCTACCTACACCACTGCTTTCAGCCTCCTCCAAAAAACCTCCTCCAAAGGAAGCATCAGGAGGACCAGCAGGAGATGATTCCAGGCGTTAGCAGCTAAGTACGAAATGCTTTATCTCCCCATCTAATGCGCTTAATTCGAGGCACTACCAGCAAGGCGGAGGACACCGACCACAAAGTTCTGGTAGGGCAATAAGAGAAGAAGCTGTCAGCAAGATAGCCAGGACCGAACTGAAACACCATACTCTGGACCAGAGAAAGTGATTTAAAAAGGATCTGCTACTTGATAGGCACCCAATGCAGGGATTTAAGAAAGGGGGAGATCGATGTCCATTTAGGCAGTCTCAAGATGAGCCTGGCAGCAGCATTCTGCATCACCTAGAGTCGATCGAGCAAAGCTTCGGACACCCCTAATAAAAGAGTTTTGCATGATCCAGCCATGATGTAATCAATGCATGGATCATCATCTTCCTATAATATAAAGAAAGGAGATACAGAAATTTCTTGAGGGTGCGAAGGAACCCAATACACATACTAATTACATCAGAAATCTGTAGTTTAATATGAAAATTGATTGCCCAATTTGACTCCAAGTTTTTTGCCACTAGAGATGGAGAGGAGGGAGCTGGCAAAGCAGAAGGCCAATGACATTAAAAAGGGTGGGCTCAGAGAATAGACCTAAGACACTCCTTGCTTTATTGCCTTAACATTTTGAAGAAAAAGGCACTTCCCATCCCAACTACTCTCTGGAATCAAGCAATGACTTCAGCCAGTCCCACACCAAGCCACTAACCCCCAGGTTGGTGAGACATTGTAAAAGTATTGTGTGAGGGACGTTATCAAACACTGCAGATTCTTCGGGTAAAATCAGCACTCATTTTTTGCATTGGTCCAGAGATATCTTAATGGTCAGACAAGTAGTGCAGCCTCCGTGCTGTGGTGGCGACAAAACCCTGATTGACTAGGATGCAGAAGCTTGCCCAGCTCTAAATAGTCTGAGAGTTGGAAATGAACTGTGTTTCCAGCATTTTAGCCAACACTGGCAACAGAGAGATAGACCTATAGTTGCTAAAGATGTTTGGATCTAAGAAGGGCTTCTTAAGAGAGGAACCACCTTAGCAAGTTTCCACACAGCTGGCATAGCCCTGGATGATAGAGAAAGATTGAAAATGTTAGCAATCACTGGATTAATGACTTCAACTACAACTGCTAACTTTGCAGGAGGCCAGTGGTATGCCAGATCTGCAGTTCAAAAGAGTCTTGGCAGATTTCTCCAAGGAAACTACCTCAAACTACACAAACTACTATCAATATCACCGAGCATAACAAGCGTCTGAACATCCTTCTAAATAGTGAGAGCCTTTTGAATGTCAACAGTCCTAGCCTAAAAAAACATTGCAAGCTCATTGCACAATTCCTGAGAAGGAGCAGTCACCCCATACAGGCATTTGGGAGAGATACATATAGCGACCTGGAAAATGACACAAGAACTACTAGATGCAGCACCGATCTCTTCCTCAAAATAAGAGACCTGTGCCTTAACTGTTTGATGTAGGCATGATAAGCCCTAAGGATGGATTTATATCTTATTTTACTGTTGGAGGGACTAATCCTTACGCCAAATTTTCTCTAAATTTTTACATGCTCTCCTTTCTGCAGCTAAAGAGAAGGAGAACCAAGGAAAGATACCCCTTACCACTTCTAATTCTTCAACTGCATCACAGCTAAAGTCTCAGCAGCCCTACCCAGCCAAGAATAAATAGCTTTCACACTTGAATCCACATCATTATTTAGAGAGTGAACTGTTCTCACTACGAACTCTGACCAAACCCTGGCTTGGACCTTATTCCAAGCACATAAAGGTGTACTAGCAGATGGGCTAGCCTGTTGGGCATAATAGGGGGGACAGAAGAACGCAAACCAAGGCAGTTAGCAGAGGCAGACAAGTTGAGAAGTTAACTAGCCCCAAGGAGGATACAAATTGAGATGGGAAGGATTGAAGCTGCAGACCAGGAATTGGAACACCTAGAGTGCAGACATAAACTAACCAACCTGTTAGTTGGGAAGTCGAGACACAGAGAATAAGGGGACATTTGAGATTCCTGCTCTAATCCATCCAATGCCAGAGATTCAATGGGAGTAGGTCGTAAAAGGTATGGAGACAGAAAATAATGATCATCCAATTATAAAGTTAGGGATTTAGCAGAACATAGCATCAATGCATTGGATGCATGGCTTGGAGAGGAGGAAAAGTCAAGAGCACCATTGTGCTTCAACAATCCAAGTGACAAATCACTTTTGAAAATCTATACTGCAAAGAATACACAAATGGACATTATGGAAATGCCATTTTGTTCTATGGTCTCAGAAAAGATAGAGGTGGGGGTGTTACAAAGAGCATCTAGCCTCAAACTAAATGGGTTACCCTTTGTCAAGAACCAGGAGTGCAATGAGGTGCCAACACAATCAAGACAATTCCCTCTAACATATATGTAGGATAGTTTGCTGGAGGATGAGAGTGTAATATTGTGGGACAGTCTGGGTAATAGAGGGAAAAAGGAACCACAAAATGGGTTACACAAAGTCTGATTGATCATGGTAAAATAAAAAATCAAGGGTCCAACCTTGCACTAGCAAAATCTTGGAAGCCATGCTCAAGCTGTTAATAAAGGTGGCTAGAGACTCTGAGATAAATATTGAAATTACAATGGCAATATTAACGCACCTGGTAGATCTTAAACCAAGGGATAAAAAGTGTGAGGATTTGGACCTATTGTATAACAGCACCAGATTGAATGACAGACAGAGAGTTGGTGATGTTAAAGGAACACAGGTACAGGAAAAACCAGAATAATTATCAGTTGTATTTTCTGAGGATCCCAAGGTCGAGCAGATGGAGCTCGCAGACAAAAATTGTACAGGTCAATATTGTTGCGAGTGAGTGTAATCTGCATGAGAGTTTCAGCTAAGCAGGAATTATAAGCCATGATGAGGTCAACCGAGACATAGATAAAAACTTGCCAAAATTGGAGGAAAAACAGGTTGTAGAACATGTAAAGGTATTCCACACAAATGAAGGTCTTGAGGAGATAAAGGACAATGGAGTGGAAGTAAAGGAGGTTTTTCCTATATTTAAAAACTAGAAGCATGTAAAGGTCTAACAAAAGTCAAGGAAAAAGAAAATGAGAAAGATTAATAAGAAGGCTCATAGAAAGCTATGCTTTCGAATTTGTGTATGATAATATCTTGGAAGAAAAAGGGAAAATTAAAGAGGAAAAATCAAATACCATGCAAGAATTAGAAAGCAGTAATTTAATTAAAGGTGAAGAGTTGAATGAAGTGTCAGGTCATCAACAGGAGGGAGGCAATATGGAATGAATAGATCAAGGGGCCATGGGAAAGACCTTAGCATAGTACTCAGAGAAGAGTGTGCAAGCAGTGAAGATAAGGAAAGAGCAGGACTAAGGGGCACATGCATCAAGCTAGGCAATTGCGATTCCTTAATGGCGATTATTGAGGAATCGCTATTAAGGAATCGCAATTGCCTATGCATGTAGGTTTTGCAAAAATATTTGCGATTCCTACACATTCCTTAATTGCGAATCGCAAATTGCAATTCGCAAGTAAGGAATGCCTTCCCATTCATTCCTATGGGCCCAGAGGCCCATAGGAATGAATGGGAAGCCATTCGCAATTTGCGAGTACCAAATAGTTACTCGCAAATTGCGAATGCAATTTGAAGGGTGCTAGGGGGCCTTCAAGGCCACCCTCATGCACCCCCAAATTTGGCATCTGTGTTCATGTGGCGCACACATATGCCTTAAGGGCATATGTGTGCGCTACATGGCACTTTGAAAAATGCACTTTTGTGCATTTTTCAAAGTTTTTGCAAATTACCATCAACTTGCAGTTGATGGTAATTAGCGCTTCCTAAATGCGAAGTCGCATTTAGGAAAGGCTTTGATGCATCCTAAATAGGCAATAGCAATTTGCGATTCCTAAGCATTCGCAATTTAGGTAATCGCAAAATTTGCGATTACCTATATTGCGAATGGGTTTTGGGTTGATGCATCCCAATTGCCTAAATAGCGGTCGCAAAGGGCCGATTCTGCGAATCGGTCCGTTTGCGATCGGTATTTAGGTTGATGCATGTGCCCTTAGAGATGTAGAACTAGAGAATGGACTCAGGATATTAATCAGCAGAAAAAGGGTCACTAATTTGGAACCTAAAACAGGAAAAAAAGAGGTTCTTGAGCTGCAATTGGTCCATATTTTTAACAAAAAGAAACATTTTCCATGCCATACCAAAATTAGTCAACATCACCTCTAGTGATATCAAACATGCCATACTCCTGAAAAGTGACATGAATCAATTTGGTCCAACACTAATGATGTTGCACCCAAAGATAATTGTTGATTTAGTCCTGTCAGTTATTGATGAATTAAGATGCCTAGCATATGATATGTATGAAACTCTGTATAAAGGTACCGAGCAGAGAAATTACTCTTGGCAAGACTGGGACAATATGCCTCGCTATCAGCAAAGTAAGCCCAATGTAATATCTGGAACAAATACATTGTATTTGGAGAAAATTAATTTTGAAAATAAAATTAAAGAGTGATTAGTTTTAAACAAAAAGGTAACAAAATAAGAATACACTCAATATAAACCAGTAAACTGGAGTCAAATAAGCACTTCAAGACTGGAATTGGATAGCTACAATGATTTCTCTCAAAGGACCAATTACAAAACCCAGTTATACATGATGATACCCACCTAACTATACTTGCTTGGAATATTGCAGGGCTAAGAAGGAATTAGACATTTTTAAAAAAGTTTAAAAGAAAAATTATGTGTAGTAACTGCCCTTCAGGAAACGTGAAAATTTGTAGATGTGTTATTCCAGGATTATAAATATTATAAAATACAGGCAAAAAAAAGCTATATTTGGACACCTGTTGGGTGGCCTGGCCACTATGATTGCAGTAAAAGCAAGAATCAAGATGTCAGGAATCCTAGGAGAACATGAGGATTTCCTGGTAATCGCATTAATGGGCTTTGGGGAATAGGAGATCATATGGAGCAAAGAGGTTGCAGTGATTAATTGATATCAATGTCTATCTACCTCTGACAGTTTGGGATGACATCATAGATATAAAAAGGAGAGCCCTCCTGCTTGATGTTGAGATTAAATATGCTGGAAGTATACATTTGTTACCAGGGGTTTTTAATTCAAAAATATGTGCAGGAAAAAGGGAGATTTCAACCAATGCAGCCCTGAAGATTAGTCTAGGAATTCCACCTCAGATCATTACACAGTCACCAAGAAACCCAAAAGGGGTCAGGAGAGGGACAGTGATAGGGCTTGTCCTGAAGATTTGAAATTATCAATAGTAAGTGGGAGATTTTGTAAAATTCAGTTTGCGAAGATCTCTCAGTTTATGCTGCAATTTCCTCCTTCAACTTTCACTGGGTAAAATATTTTGCTGTTGGAGAATAATTTGGAAATTATCACAAGCTCTTATTTACTGAGTTAGAGTAAAGGAGAGACCAGCTTGGCATCATAAACAAGTTACAAACATTAAAAATCAAAGGAAATTGCTGGGACCTTAAGAATAAAAGAACAAGCAGTTTATCAGATAAAAGAGCTATTAACCTGTTACACGATGAGCAATATAAAAAGCTAAAACCAAGGACTACACAAATTTGATTAATCTTATAAAACAGGAATCAAAGAATATTATAAATAAAGAATCGATGGCTAAGAAGTGTTAGCTACCTAAGAAAGATCAAGCAAAGAAAGATCTTAATAAAAACATACGAAAAGGGTTTTGGAAAACAGAAAATCAAGCCCAGTGGAAATTCTTGCTAAAAGAATGCAAAAAAGAATATAGAAAATAAGTAAGGCATGAGAAAGAACAGAAATGGTGTGAGGTAATGGCTACATTATGACGTGGTGAAGTGAAACTATTCTTTGAACTGGCAGCAAAATCAATGGGAAGCGTAAAACAATCTGTGTCACACCCAGCGGATGAGGAAATGTGGGCCCAATATATTGAGAACCTGTATAGTATAAAAGGGCAGGGTAAAGCTGATAAAGGGGCAAGTATTCCCATTCAATATGTTAGAACGAAAGTGGAAAACGCAGCCCAAGCTGTGAGCCTACCCACAATTTGGAAGGTTGAGCAATGATTAAAGAAATAGAAGCCATCAAGATCTCACTGCCAAGATGGGTTGTCAACAGAAATTTTAAAACTAGACCCCAATTTGTGGGCCCATGTTTTGGCCCCTTTCATTTGAAGCTGTTATTGATGAAAATACAATCCCGGCTTCCTGGATGGGGAGTATCAGGATCCCAATATAGAAAAAATGAAAACGAGACAACCCTCAGAACTATAGAATAATTACTAGCCCTGGGTGGAGCTCGTGTAGTTTCACTCTGCCGAAATCCATGCAGTTCTGCAAGATCAGCCACCCCTACTTTTTACTTGAAGTCTAATGCTGTCTATGAGATGGATGCCTGCTTTGTTTCTTGCAAACCCACGTGAGCTCTATTAGCATTACATGCGCATGGCAGCATGAATTTCATTTGAAATTCAAACTTAATAAACTAGGAGGTTTTTAATCATCCCTGGTTTTTTGATATTTTCATGCTCATTGACCAGGTTCGTTGGCCAGTTTTATCATTATAGGACAGAAAAAAGTAAAAAAAACTGTCACAGCTCCTTCATCATACCATGTACGCAGAGCATCCTTGTGGATGCATGTGATTATTTTTAACTAAAGCAATTATTTTAAAAGTAGCCTGTTTTCCTTAATGGAAAATGGGATGCATTTTAAAAAGAAAAATTGAAAAGTATTCTTTTAATCTTTGAAAAGTAGGCAGTGATCCATGGGAACACTGCCTGCTCTTAAAAATAGTTTTTACAACCATTCACCGTTTGCGAATGGGTTACCACCTACTTGAAGTAGGCGGTAAAATAAAAATGTTTTGTGGTCGCATTTTGTTCATAAAACATTCACACATACCACTGCAAGTTGCTATTAGGAAGGGACGCCCTAAACAGGCCCCTTCCTAATGCGGAATTGCAAAGCCATTTTGCGATTTGGTAATAGATTACCAAATCGCAAAATAGGGCTCTGTACATATGAAAATGCTTTTTTGCAGTCGCAAGCAGCCCAGTTCTGAGAATTGGACCATTTGCAAGCTCAAAAAATCCTACATACATACTCAGTGCAAACAACCTTGGAAATATTTTTTTTTATTTTACTTCTCCTGGTCCATTGGTATTTGCTGTCAATTTCTAGAACTCCTGCAATTCTGATTACAAAACAGCCGAGGTTCGGGGTTTATGTGTACCCTACACACTCACAGCAGACAATAGCTTTTTTCCTTAATCTATCAGCTGATAGTATTTGTAGTTTTCTGTTGTTGGAACCTAATAACCTAATTTAAGTCTCTGCATGAATACATTTCTGCTCTAGTGTTATGCTCAATGTTTCAAGAAAGAACAATGGCTCTTGAAAGTTTAAATCAAATATTTATTAGATAGGGGTACTTTCAAGTCCCTGAATGAGTAAATTAAAATTCAAAATATATCTCCATGTATAGTCAGGGGAGCTGTACTCATAATGTTAGTGATCTTAATATTAACTTAAGTTATAACATAGGGAAATCAATGGGTCCTGCCATTTCCTTTTTTTAAATCATTAATTCACCACTAGTACAATTTCCGGTCTCTGAGGCAACATGAGTCATGTCAAGTAGGCATATAGTCAACTTACATCTGTGGAATATGCTTTCCTACACATAATAGGCAGGAATAATCCATTGGAGGTAAACATAAAATCTGTCATTGAGCCTCCATTAGGGCCTTGCTAAGTAATAAAAAAAAGGGGATGTCTCCTTGAAATTCATCATTTAAAATACCACATCTGAGCTACGTTGCTCCAGCCACAAGTAGCTTTCCATGTTTGCCTGGATTCTTTCTTACTAGCTGGAGAACAAAATAACCTCAAAACATATCCTGATTCTCATTCTAATAATAAACAAAGTGGGGATACGATCTTAGAATTGGCATTTCTTACTCGTAGGAAATCCAAACAAGATACACAACAGTAGCTATCTTAGATTTCTGACAATATTTCCAAGAAGATTCTATCATTGAAACTTATGTTTGTATAAACATTGCATAGAAAGTGTATTTCAAAGTATAGCAATTAGTTTGGATATGTTGGAATAACTTAATAGCCCCAAACTGTTTTATGTAGGAGTGTGATTCAAAACCTCTAATGGACCTTCCTTACAGAGAGTTGCTTGCTGGTTTGAGTATCATATAGTATCAAATAATAATTAGTGATTTCCCACATACTCATGGTTCAAATTTCTTGTGAGCATATTACCAATACGTTATGTCCCAGAGACAAATACTTTTCATACTATACATTGTTCAATCCCAAAGAGTTCCAGATTCCAATCTGAACACTGGTGTTGAGCAGTGTGGACGTGTGGGCATGATGTTATGGTGAAATTCAAAATTCCAAAAGCCACCCCAATGTAAACTGAATGGCAAAGACATATGCCTCCTCAAAGCCATGCCTTTGAGGTCAGGAATAGACTTGCCATAACAATTGAAGCAGACTCATTGCCCAGAGGGTTGAGATTAAATTTAAAAACCGTAAATTGTTTTTTCAGTTCATTTTATGACTTAGATTAAGTAATTATCAGTGAGATTATGTTAATATTACTTATGAAAAATGAGCTCAGCTTAGACAATATCAAATTAATTGTCACCATATTTGTAAACTGGAACCTGGTTTCCAGGTGATCAATTCCATGATTTTTACATTTAGGAATTTGTTTAATCATAATCTCCCTACCATTTAACAAATTCAAATTTGGGCTGCAGTACAATGGCTCAAGTAATCAAAAGTGAAGAAGATGAGTCGCTGCATCAGTAAAGAAGTCTATAAAATCTACACTTTTAGTAGAAATCTGGTCAAAAGTTGACTGGTTCACAGGAGAACCACAAAAAACTGATGTAGCAGAAACTTCACTATATGATTTTACCACAACACCATACTAATGGTCAACAAGGCCTGTGGTCTCTTGTTTTCTAGAATAAAACCTGCTGTTCTCTGCTTAAAACCTATACTACTATCTGTCAGCGCTTGATAATTCTTAATCATCTAATAAATTATTGGACAATATAAAAAGATGCAGCTCTGGATATTGCAATGTGCCGCTAATAGGGTGGAAAATTGCCTGTTTTCATATGAATTTGTCTCATTTATAAATTTTAGAAATGCTATGAAAAGAAATGTTATCTGTATTGAATGATCTTAGAAGAAAATGTTTTAAAATGTTTCTTTTAATGAATTAATTGTAAGGTTTTAATTAATTTTACAATAAAAATACTTCTAACTTAATCATTGAATCAGTAGTTAAACAACTTATCACTTTGTGGTTCGTAGTGTCTTCTATTAGTAATGGACTTGATCAGAAATTGTCCTGAAAACCAAGGCTTTATAACATCTGGGAAGAGGTGTTTGCAATACAAATTATCATTGTTCTACATTTTCCCATGATCAGTCTTTTGCTTAGTAGATGTGTTCTCTGACCTTAAAATAAGGAAAATTGGAGGTATGAGAGAGGAGCTACTTATAGATTAGTCCTCATGGAACCACTTTTCCGCTGACCGTTCTCTGTTGTCTTGATCAGCAAATAATTCTTGAGGTCAGTATATTTTCTCTTTTTTTCACTTCTGCGGGGTAACTACAGCTTTGGCATCTTTCTCTGCAGCTGTAACATCTATCCTGTCCCTTTATGTGGGGAGCTAATGAATTCAACAGTGTTGAGCATGGTCTTCTCTGGCATCTCCACTCCCTGGGGAGAAATTTACAAGAATCTGGACTTGCATGATTGATTTTGTCTTTGAACCTGTGCTAAATGAACTAAAGATTGTAAGATTGATAACTGAAGATTAAAGAAATCATATTTAAAATATATTTGGAATGTTGTCATGTTTTCCCCATTAAATTTAACATAGGCAAGAGAACCTTTCTTAAACCAAGCAGAACCTATGATAGACCTACGTTGTTCCCTGATAGATTAAAAAAATATTTTGCTTTCAGAATCAGGGAGCCACAAGAGGAGATGAGTCCTGTCTAGCTAGCTTCTCTATATAATTTTTTATGTTGTGGTTGGTTGAGGCCTTAGGTCAAAGGTCATTTTTAATCAATTTATTCTGTGGAAAAGTAAAATATTTTACAAGGATGCCTACGTGATCATAAATATTTATGCTCTTCTCAGCATGATCCTGCTCTACAGAGGAACACAATATATTTAAATTGTTGAGGATGCTCATACTACCTTTTCATATCCGGTATATGTGGCCCATAGAGTCTTGGTTGTTTCTGACAATACAGTGAAGACCACTACCTTTGTAGGAAGAGATTCCCTCAGTTTTTAAATCTGAGCATAAACAACTAATTGAATGGCCACAGATCAACATGAAAGAATCTGCCTCTGGTCCATTTGGTAATAAGCTACAGTATGAAATCCTGTCTTGAGAAACTTGTTCACTTTCTTTGTTATCATAATGATCATGGGTTTTTAGGAGTATTTCAAACAATAATGTGATGATAAATGAGCAACTACCGGATTGCATAAAGAAAAATTACAATGACAATAAATAGTCAACAAAAAAGAAGAAACATGGAAAACAGTCATACATATATAAAATAGTAAACAAGCCATAACCTTTGTCCCATTCCCCATCCACTCGGCTGGTTGGCTCTTGGTGAAGCAATTTGTTTGATTCACAGAGAAAGAAATCATTAACACACTGCACGCTGTATTGGCACTGTCAAATAGAAGTCTCAGAATTGGAATTTAGCGTCACAATTGGGCTAGTGGGCCGGTGACAACAGTCAATGTGAGAGGGTCCACACTACTCCTACCACCTTTCCTTCAGCAGTGAGATGACAAAGCAGAAAATGATCACATAAAGTGATATGTGTTCCACATGCGTAAATGTTTCGCATGAGGCAGGAACTTTTAAATAGCATTAGCAGATGGAAAGCTACTGTGGGAAGGTAAACACCAGTCCCTCCAGTCAACTTCTTTCAGCTGCAGTGCATTATGGCTCAACCTTGCTGAGCATTTTAAATAGCAATCACAAAGCAGGAAATATGTTAGAAATGGCAGGCCGGCCATAGTGGGTGGTGGGAGGCTCAACTCTCACACAGGCACCCTCTTCCTCCTTTTACTTTCTATCATGAGTGATATGGTAAGGCCTACAAATATCTCATAAAGTGACACATGCACCAAGATTTGGACACCTTAATAACAATGGACCATTCATAAAAAGTCAAGGCACTACAGCTATCTTCGCTTGTCCTCAGCAAACAAGAATATCGTAACAGTATTCTTCTCCATCTTCCCTTTACCATTTCACCCTTTAGTCAATGTAATACAGTTTACCAGAACAACCCTTTACTATCATACCAAACAGACCCCTACCTCCAACTTCTATCTCCAAGGCATCTGGCTGATAAATAAGAATAGAGCTTGCAGAAAAAGGTTTATTTAATATCCTGACCACACACATGTTTATAACAGCAACTATATCAAGCAATACTGTGATGGTAAATGAGCAACCACCAGATTAACTGAAGAAAAATTACATTCACAATCAACAGCAAACAGAGAAGAAAATTGAAACATATAAATATCTAAATAAATTAATAAAAACTTAACCAAATAAAACAGCGAACAGACAGAAATCTCTGGGCTACAAACCCTGTCCACTTGACTAGATGCCTCTCGGAGAAGTGCTTCGTTTAATTCCTGCACTGATGCATCCCTGGCACACCACAGCAGGCAAGCACTTTGTAAATAGCAGTCACAAAGTAGGACTACTTGTCATTAGCTGGTGGAAAGCCAGAGTGGGCATTAGGCAGGGACCACCTTCCTCCAGTTTCCTTTAGCTAAGCAGTTTAAATAACAGTCATAAAGCTGGAAACTTGTGTTACAAATCAGTGGATGACCACAATGGGTAATGAGAGGATTGACGCTAGTCCCACATAGGCACCACCTTTCTCTAGTCAACTTCCCTGAGCAGTGACATTGTAAGGTATAAAAACATCAAATAAGCAAACATGTGCACAAAGATTTTTATACCTTAATAACCATGTGATCATCTATAACACACATTGCTGTAGCTGCCATATTCAGTTATTGATTGTAGGAAAGGGCCTCTTTTGATATGGTTAGCCCCCGCTTTTTGCCTGGTGCATGATGTGATTTTGAATTGAAAGTGCACTGGGTCCTTGTTAACCAGGTTCCCAGTGCCAAATCTCTTTCCTTAAACTGTACCTCAATTGCCACAACTTCAGCCACCCCTGCAAGTCCCCAGTAAATGGCACCCCTGGTACCTAGGGCATTGGGACTGAAGAGGGTCCACTGGGGCGGCAGCACCAATTGTGCCAACCCAGAGACCCCTCACCGAGACTATGCAAAATGCCAATGCAGGCTGCATGTCTTGGTGCAGAGAAAACCGAAGATTCAACGTGGCACACAGCCCTGTGTGCTATGCCCCCATAAACTGCATGAGGTATAGGTAAGGTAAATCAATCCTACCCTACAGATGCTGGAGCAGGGTACCCCTGGATGAGTTAAGGAGCACCCTTCTGGACTGTAAAACCGAGATCCGGTACTCAATCAATCAATCAATCAGGGGGTTTAAAGCGCGCTACTCACCCGTGAGGATCTCAAGGCGCTGGGGGGGAGGGGGGTGCAGCTCCGTTTCAGCCAAAGAGCCAGGTCTTGAGGCTCTTCCTGAAGGTGTGCAGAGTAGGAGAGCGTCTGATGTTGAGTGAGAGCTCGTTCCAGGTTTTTGCTGCGATGTAGAAGAAGGCTGTTCCACCCGCTCTGGTTCTGCGGATGCACAGGATTTCTGCTAGGGCGAGGTCGGCGGAGCAGAGGTTTCTTTTGGGTACGTGGAAGGAGACTGTTTCGTTGAGGTACTTGGGTCCAGTGTTATTGAGGGATTTGTAGGTGTGGCTGAGTAGCTTGAAGGTTACTCTCTTTTCGACGGGGAGCCAGTGGGGGTCTCGCAGGTGTTAAGTGATGTGCTCATGTCGTGGGATGCCGGGAATGAATCTGGCCATGGTGTTCTGGATGGTCTGAAGTTTTCGTAGCAGGGATTTGTTGATTCCAGCATAGAGGGCATTTCTGTAGTCCAGTCTGCTTGTTATGAATGTGTGGGCAATTGCCTTTCTGGCTTCGGGGGGATCCACTTGAAGGTCTTGCAGAGGATGCGGACGGTGTTGAAGCAGGTGGAGGCGACGGCGTTAATCTGTCAGGTCATGGTGAGGGAGGAGTCGAGTATGATGCCGAGGTTCCGGGCGTGGTCCGTGGGGGTGGGGGGGTTGATGAGGGCAGAGGGCCACCAGGTATTGTCCCAAGCTGAGGGGGTGGGTCCCAGGACGAGGACTTCTATCTTCTCGAAGTTAAGTTTCAGACAGCCGCTGCTCATACAAGCTGCGACATCTTTCATTCCTTCTTGGAAGCTGAGTCTGGTGGTTTCGGGGTCCTTCATGAGGGAGAGGATGAGCTGGGTGTCGTTGGCGTAGGATACAATGCTGAGTTCATGCTGTCTGACGATGGCTGCGAGAGGGGCCATGTAGATGTTGAAGAGCGTGGGACTGAGTGATGATCCTTGGGGTACTCCGCAGTTGATCTCTGTGGGTTTGGAGAGGAAGGGTGGAAGTCTAATTCTTTGGGTTCTGCCAGTGAGGAAGGAGCAGAGCCATTCAGGGGCGGTTCCCTGTATTCCAGCGTTGTGGAGTCTAGCTGTGAGAGTGCGGTGGGAGACGGTGTTGAAGGCTGCAGAGAGGTTGAGTAGGATGAGGGCTGCGGTGTGGCCTTTGTTGAGGAGTGTGCGGATGTTGTCTGTGGCAGCAAGGAGGGCGGTCTCGGTGCTGTAGTTGCTGCAGAATTCGGATTGGGAGGGGTCGAGGATGGAGTTCTCTTCGATGAAGTTTGTCAGCTGGGCATTGACGATCTTCTCGGTGACTTTGGCTGCGAAGGGAAGGAGAGAGATGGGTAGGTAGTTCTTCAGGTCCGTCGGGTCTGCAGAGGGTTTGTTGAGGAGGGGCTTGACTTCTGCACGTTTCCACTCATCGGGGAAAGGGCCGGATTCGAAGGAGGCGTTGATGATGCGTTGTAGGTCGGGTGCTACGGCAACAGTGGCTCTGTGGAAGATGTGCTGAGGGCAGGGGTCCATGGGGGCTCCTGAGTGCCTGCTCTTCATGGTCATGGTGGTATCTTTGGTGGTGACCGGGGCCCAGGAGGTGATGGTGGGCCGGCTGTCTTCGCTGGAGGGAAGGGTGGTTGCTGGGGTCAGCTCACTGAAGTTGTCATAGAGGGCCTTGATTTCCAGGTGGAAGTAGGAGACAAGCTTGTTGCGGAGGTCCTGGGAGGGAGTGATATCCGTGGCTTCGCTGGGGGGTTTGATGAATTGCTGGATGATGTTGAAGAGTTCCATTGAGTTGCCGGAGTTGGTGAGTATTTTGTTCGGGATGAAGGTCTTCTTTGTGGATCCTATGCGTTGGTAGTGTTCTATCGTGGCGTTCTTGTTGGTGGTCAGGTCTTCCGTGGTTTTGCTGTTTCTCCATTGTTTTTCAAGACGTCTGCAGAGGCGTCTGGCTTCTTGGAGGTCGGTGGTGAACCAAGTGGCCTTCAGGGGGTGTTGTCTGTCGGTGGTGCGGAGGGATGCGAGCTTGTTTGCGCAGTTGGTGATCCAGCGGTGTAGTTCCTTGGCTGCAGAGTTGGTGTCGGTCGAGGGGGGTCATGGATGAGGGTGGAGTTGAGGTGCTCCTCTGTGACCTTGCTCCAGTTCCTTCGCAAAGGGCGAGGAGTGGGTTTGAGAGCGGTGATGATGGTGTTGAAAGAGAAGGGTACGCAGTGGTGGTCTGTCCAGAGGGGCTGCGTGGTGTGGCTGAAGCGGATGTTGTTCCCAACAGGAAGATGGGGTTGAGGGTGTGTCCTGCCTTGTGGGTAGGGGTGGGGCGAGCTGTTTCAGTCCGATGTTGGCGAGGTTGTCCAGGAGGGCGGTGGAGTTGGGGTCACTGAGGACTCAATTAGAGAAGGGGAAAGGGCGATCGGCTCATGGCTCAGGAGGGTGGCTAATTTGTAGCCCCCACTTCAGCCTCAAGAAAGGCTACAAAGACTCTTTCAGCTCACTGGTTCATGAAGGAACTAGCTTATAAAAGAGCAGCGTGCAAGAAACTAGAAAGAGTGTAGCGGCACGCATATCTGGACTCTGATAAAGTCACTTATAAATTGTCCCTGAAATCCTATCATAAAAATTTTAAGAGGACTTGAGGCACCTTCTATTTTCATGACATTAAGGAGGCCGAGAATGATGGGAGGGTGATTTTTTTAATTGTAGCTAATTTTACTGATCCTAAAGTTACGTCCCCCTGCTGGAACCTGTCAGTCCCAATGCTCCCGACTGAGTGACATTTTTGAGGAAAAATCCTCATAATCCAGACTAACTTGTCAGAAGAGAATAACATCCTAGTAGGATTGGAGCTAGAAGAACCAGTGGATCGAATGCAGCATCCATCGCTGGCTACTTTTCTGGTGCCATCAGTCAAGGATGTGAATGCCTCTTTTTTGAACTGCAGGTCAGGGTCTCCAATGGATCTGATACCCCCCATATATTAAAGTTAATTTTGGACAGTAGTGCTCCTGTGTATCAGAAGCTATTTGCTATCTCCCTCAACACAGACATAATACCTGACGACTGGAAAAGACCTGGGGTGATTCCTCTATTAAACTGCTGATCCTGAATGCTTAGCAAATTTCAGGCCAGTCTCGTTGCTGCCAGCAGCATCAAAGGTGCTGGAGAAGTCAGTTAACCAGCAACTTACCACCTTTTTGACGGAAAATAGCTTGCTTCACCCCCTCAACCAGGGTTCAGAGCCCACCATAGAACCGAGACCACATTATTAGAGGTCTCAGAGTCCATTAAGTTCAATCTGGACTCATGCCTCAAAGTAGCTCTGGTGCTGTTGGACTTGTCAGCAGCATTTGATACTGTGGATCACAACATCTTGTTGCACAGATTAAAACACCTATGAATATCGAGCTCTGCGCTGAGTTGATTGGGCTCCTTCCTTGAAGGTTGCGAGCAGGTGGTATGGATAAAGCCATATGCTTCGGGAGGTAAGGAGTTGAAATGGGGTGTGCTGCAAAGTTTCTCTCTGAGACCCACACTCTTTAACATTTACATGTCTCCCTTGGCATTTTTGGTGGAATCCTATAATATCAAGATCATTGCCTCTCCTGATGATACCCAACTCCTGCTTCCATATGATGGGGAGCCTGCGAGGGCAAGGGCAGCCTTCGCCAATTTTCTGGTGGCACTGCTAGATTGGCTGCAGACCAATAGATTGCAGACCAGATAAGACGGAAGTCTTATTATTCGGGTGGGATCCCCTTCCTGGCCAGATTGGGGCCTGGCCTGACAGAGTTCCTCCGCCACCCCCTCCAATTGAGGTGGCCAGAAATCTGGGTGTGTTGTTTGATACCCAGCTTTCATTTGAAGCACAGGTGTCAGCAGTGTTGAAATCCTGTTTTGGGGTTTTTCGCATGTTGAGGAAGTTTCTTCACTTGCTTCTTCATGAGGCCCAAAAAAAAGTGGTCAGATCACTGATTTTATCTAGGTTGGACTGCGCTAATGTCCTGTATCTTGGTCTCCCAGAATATCTGATCCAGCATTTACAGGTCATGCAGAATATGGCAGTCCGCTTATTATACAAAATTCCAAAATACACTTCGGTGTCATCTTTTCGAGGCAAACTTCACTGGCTGCCAGTTCATCAGTGTATTAGGTATAAAGCAGCTCTGACCCTAATGCCCGAAGCCCTCCACAATAGGAGACCTAGGTACCTAAATGAGCGTGTTGAGGCTTACTGCCTGGGGAGGCTATTGCTCTCCAGCTCTGCGGGTCTTATTTTGTCTCCTCGCTTTCAGAAACAGCGGAGGGAGGGTTCCTCCTTCACTGTTAAAGCAGCTATTCTTTGGAATAAACTGCGGGATTACCTTAGACGGAACCCTGAAGAAGCAAAATTAAAAAAGGAGCTGAAAAGATTTTTATTCAGACTTTAGAGGGGAGTATGGGCAACGATCTCCTGTCGATTCAACTTTGGCATGCCAAAAAGCACAGGGACACTCTTTTGAGTAGACGTGAGCTATAAAAAAAATGATTCATTGATTTATTCATTCATACTGCAGCCCTTAGAGCCCTAAGGCAGTGTGCACTATATCCCATGTGAGGACATACCTGCATGAGCAGATAACACTCTATAATATCTAAGTCCACTCCCAAGAGTGGACTTAGATAGTATCCATTTACTATAGGTGCACAGGGAAGCCATAGAGAGTACATGGGCTGGATACTTATCATCACAAGTTTCTTAGTCCCATGATGGATTCACTGTACCCTAAGAACATCTCATCTTAATAAATCCTCACTGATTCCAGTGTTGGATTTATTAATGCATGCACACAGGGGACACCTTAGAGGGTCCCCTGAAAACCAACCAAGCACTGGTGTGATCTCTGACTAGTCTTCACCAGCCTGCCACCACCAGACATGTTTCTGACCTCATGGGGTGAGAGCCACATCGCTCAGAGGCCAGGGACAAAGCCTGCTCTGGGCAGAGGTGCTTCATACCTCCCCTGGCCAGGATGGCCTTTCAAGGAGGAAAGCCTCATAGGTGATGCTGCCTTTAAAATGTGTTCCACGCATCTCCAGATAGTGGAGGATGCCAACCCCCCTTTCCTGCTCCATATTTGGTGGAAGGACAGGTGGGAACATAAGGTAAATTAGGAGGTGGGTCCCCATTCAGCCAGCACCACCCCTAAGGTGGAGCAGGCGATGTGGAGACCACTTTTCATTTCCCTCCATCTTGGTTTGAGAGGGAATTAGCCAATTGGGGTCAGGGAAGTGCCCCTTCTCACAGGAAGTGGTCACTTAGAGGTTGTAGACACCCTAAAGGTAGGTAGCCCATTGGCTACTACATGTAACTCCCTTTAATGCCCCTACATTTGTATATAGGTGGCATACATGGGCCCTGAATTTTAGACTTGATGGACACAGAGAGGAAAAGAACAAAGAAGAGCTGCTGACCCGAGGACGGAAGCCCTTCTACAGAAAATTGGTGCCAAACCCTGCCTGCTGCCTTAAGAACTTGGCAACCATGATGTGCTGTCTCGTCCTGCAACTGTGAGGCCTCCAAGGATCCCAGATCCCTTCCAGCCTTCTACAGATCGCCAAAAAAGAGGTACCACTCTCCTACAGCCGAAGGCACCGAACTGCAGAATCCGGTTTCATTGACTTGCTGCTTCCCGGCAACTCTAAAACAGCACCCAAACTAAAAGTGGTGCATCAGCCAAGGAGGATAAATCTGTTTTCCCTCGAAGTTTGGAGACACCAGGATCTACCGGAGCCGTGCAGCACCAATACCCGGTATAAAGGACTCTCTGCAGCATTCACCGAGACAAAGAGTCCAGTCTGGACTCCAACTGCCTAGGAAGCAAGCACCCATCAAGGGATTCCAAGACCCCTAGACCCACTTCATGAGTGGCCCAGCTGTCCCAAAATCACCTCTCCAAGCTGCCTGCCCTTCACCGGGAGGACATCTTGGTGGGCGCCGCCCGGCTGACCTATCTACTCTGTACCCAGCCCATCCGGCCTGGGTATCGATGAACCAGCTGTGCTCCTATGGTCCTGAGGCTCTTGCGACCTGCTCCCTCGAATGGGACCCCTCTGACTTCCCTTTAATTCTCCTGTGCAGTATGTTTTCAGGTGACCCCCTTCTTTGTAGCGCACCAGCTACCAATTGCCCTCAGCATCCTGCTCCCGGCAGAATAAATTCACCAAAGCAACTCCTTTTTAATCTTACAAAACAGACCCACACCACCACCTACTTTCACCAGCTGGCAGTTAGCTAAGAATAGAGCTCTCTATATGTTATAGATCTTGGCCATCAAAACACTAAACAGCTCCTCCCTGAGCTGTAACTCTCTTTCATAACTAGACGGAAACAGGTGTGTAGATGCATGTGTTCCTGTTCAGAGGGAACCTGGCCTGCCAGTTCAGGCTGGACCTGTTCTATTGAAGCAAGACCAAGGCTGATTTGCACAGGGTTGTTTGCTGTCTGAGATGGCATAGAGGGCAAATGAATTATGGAGTGGTATGTGGCCCAAGTTTTTACCAATGGCTGAGATTAGTTCAAGCATTACTTACTACCCATCACTTTTTTTGTTTTCCTGATTTGCTCTTGGGAACTAATGTGCATTGGATCATCAATCAGTCCATAGGCTGCAGAATTATTTCCACAGTTAAGAATATGTCTAATAATCCTGACGTTCTCAATTAATTGAATTCTGTGATAAAAATGACATGACTCATAGATACAATGTATATTTCGTAAAATACACCTTGTACACATGGACAAAGTGAACATCAGACCTATGAGCAAAGATGCAGGACAATACGTTTTTTTAATTTTGAATGTTCTACTTTTTTTTGCAAACTATTATTATATTTCTCGGAATAAAATATGTTTCATTTAAATGTCATTAAGATAACCCATGCTGCATTGGTCTTTATTTCCTGAATGATGCTAATTTGTATACATTTGAGAAGAGGGGACTAAGTAATAGTTCAGTTTTATACCTAGCTGAGCTGCTTGTGCGATTTTATTGTAAAAACCGTACATTTGCATGATCTGTATGTATTATATTTTAGAAGCTCTGTGATTTGTAGTTCGTAGTCTGCAAGGTCTAAATATTAGATAGCTTACACCTTTATAATGTATAGCAGGCTAAATTTAAATATGGCTGTGTTTACAAAATGTTGCCATGCTCAAAGTTACTGCCAAAAACAGTTAACCAAGCTGGAATGCTGACAAATTAACAGCAAACAATATTAAGTAGATTATATGAATAATTCAGAGTATCACACATATCTCTTCTAAACTCCCTCAAACACATAGGACATTAAGGTGTGCATTTTAATGCAGAGTAAGAAAAACCACAAGTGTAAAACTAAGTGAGAAACATTCCCTGTGTACCATACTAGAAAACTGGTGCCGCATTAAATATATTAGCACAAATTGATGTTAATATCATAATATTCCCAGTATTCCCTTTCAACTCACTTATTGTGGTCTGAACAATCATTTTAGCTAACATTACATCTGTATTATCCATGATTTGTAACTTTATTTACAGCAAAACCTTTATGTTCTTGCATTTTAGAGATTTTAATGTGTTTTATGATACAAGCAACATGCACTATAATTACTAGTTTTTATTTTGGTGATAATATGTGTAAATATTGTAATGCAGAAATAGAAACACATGCTCAGCTGGCCATACAGTGATGTCCTTACCTTAACAAACCTTAATTTACAAGAAACTGTTTTTTGTTATGAGATTTGTTTTACTATGCACACACATTTTCACTGTCTTCTTGTTGAAACATCCAGGTTCCTTTTTCGTACTAGTTCTATGTCTATATTACCATTCACTCACTTAAACTGCAAAAAACTTCATGTGATTTGAAGAAAAATATATTTTTTAATATTTTAATGGCATTTGAACTTTATGCTGGTATTTTAAATCATAGGACCCGGTTCGCATGGATAAACGTGCTTGAAAATGTTCCGCTCACATAGTTATGCCTATTCCTCGGCATAAATCTCTGCTTAATGAGTAGAAGTCAGAGTTTCAGCACACGTATGGAAGTTCCTGTGCTGCTTTGTTTGAATGCCACTGAAACTATGCTTGTGTCTATGAACCAGTAAGGATTCGAACCCCAAGTTTCACCCAATGCCAAGTCCCTTTATTCACTCTACTACCGACCTCAGCATCAAACAACACAATCTGGTACCAGTTCTCTCTAACGGAGTAGCGTGCTACTCACCGAAAAGTGCTTTAACACTTCATCAGGGGTAGCAAGCGCTATATAAATGCAAACCTTTCCCTCTTCTATCCCTCCACTATCCTTCTCAATCCAAATAACAGAGTAACATATCCACCGCTCAAATTAATTTCATGTTTCACTATATTAATTCACCACTAATCCTTTTGGGTTCCAGAGTAGTGTGCTGCTCGCTAAAAAAGCTATTTGACGCCTTGTCAGGGGTAGTAAGGACTATATAAATGCAATTACAATACCACTGAAAGTAGTATTTTCCGTCCAGGAAATGGTTGCAGGAGTTTGGTTAAATCCCTTGTATTCTTGAATCTCTATAGTGCGAAGGCCTGGCCTCCCAGACTCCACATTGGCCCTCCCTAAAGGCATCCTACACACCACAGCATGCTCATCAAGCAACTGAACAAATATGACCATATCAACCCATAACGATGGAACCCAAGGGCTCTCCTTCTCAGCCTGCTTTATCTTCACAGCAAGCTGCATCATCTGCAGAGCAATCGTGACTGGCAAACCAGCCTGTCTGGCTGATATGCTCACCACCTCACAGCACACATTCAGCAAGCATATCCACTCAAAATATAGAAGACCATTTCCGTATCCATCATAATTACCAAAACCTGCTGCAATTTTAGAAACAGCTGAAGACATAACTCTTTTGAACCACTTTACGCCATGGTGATGTAACAGTCCACCTTCACTCTCAGAACCCCATGACCCATTCAGTCACTTGTCAACTGTATCTTTACGTTTAATCATGTACAACTCTCCCCTACTTTTGGCAAGTTTCCTGCTATTCAAATTTCAAATACTAAATACATTCATGCATGAAAATAAATCATATTTCTTTGATTGCACTTCCAAAAGCATTCTTATTTTTACTTTTGACCTGCCCCTATTTACAGATGTCCAGTATTTTCCCATCTTGATCTTCTGCTGTATGACAACTGTATTCAGATTGGATTGGATCCTACTAGTTTCTGCTTAAAGATGCATCCAATACTCATGCGATACTTCCTCTTTCATTTTTATGGACAATGAAATATTCTTTTATACAAAAAGTGACACATTACTTTCTGCTGTCATCTCATATCTTGTTGATGTTCTAAACACGTACTAGACCTCTCAAAAGAATAAAAGTAATATTGTTAATAGTTGTGCTGTCGGCAATAATCCAGTCCCTCAATTTTGTTCACAAAATGCAGATAATTTTTTGTCCAGTTTTGTAGACAGCAAATGATATGGTTTCCTAATTGTGCTAAATGGAATATTTTGCTTCTATGAATCTGACTGGTCCAATAATTGTAATGAACACCTTGTTATTCCGACAGGTAAATATAATTGGTTCCTATTGATGTTGATTTCACAGTTCTCATAGAGCAGTGTTCTCATGGAATCATGGAAGAACTTGATTATCGCTTTCTAAATGACTGGCCTATACACAGATCTTGTAAATTGGTTACGTTTCAGTTTTTGAGAGATCAACGTGAATTTCTTTACAAATAAAGAAAGTATAAAGAGCGAAAATACCCAGAGCAAGATTTTCAAAGTGTACCCACTCAGATATTCCTCCTGAACTAGGAACAGCCCAGTGTTTCATATGTTTTAGGGCAATAGCATGCAATATTTATTTTAGAACGGTAAAAATATTCCGATGACTTAACTGGATTTTTTACTTTTCTGTAAATCTTCTTCTTATACTCTTTGTTAAATTTATTCAACGTGTGCACATCTCAAGATATCTAGTAGGATGACATGAGAGGCCTACATTGTTAAGCAACTATTAAGATATTGCCCCACTTTTGAAGAATGTTCATGATTATGAAATTATATCTTGCAATGTGAAAGCACAAACTGCCGTGTAGTTCCTATAAACCTATACATGATCTACGCGTTTAGACAACATACACTGTAGGATTGGTGTACGGACTGATTCTAGACACCCCCTCCGGGTATGTTAGCATGTTGTACCAGCTAGCTCACAGTGCCACTAGAAACCCCTCTCACCAAGGAGAGAATAGTTCTTGGCAACTATCGAACATGACAACCCTGAAACAGTGCAATACTTTTCGCTCAGTCACTCGTGCTCACTTTGTCTCAGAGAGACACACAGAATAAACGGTGGGGACGTTTTTCAATAAGCATTTATTGAACCAGCATCATTCTAGTGTAAAATAGGTGTGCTGAAACAACCATTAGACAGAAACAGATATAAATGATTAGAAGCACAAACAGAGTAAAAGGATGGTAGATTTCTACCATTGTGCTAAAAACAATGAATACAGGCAAAATTATATAAAATACATGACAGTAAAAAATGCGTACTCCTACGATGCGACCCTAACTAGATGTACCTAAGTGTACCTAGCATGTATGTGGGTGTAAAGCCAAGAATCCCTCTAGGATAAAGTCAACCCCATTACCTGAAGTGAGAGACTGTGGGCCCCGTCTGGTCTCGAGACCACTGCGAGCTGGAGTGTCTGCACGCAGGAACCTCAGCGTCTCGCGTCAGTGTGCCGGCATGGAAGTCCTTTTCTCCTCTGACTACCTCAGCAAGATATGTTGTTTATATACCCAAAGTGGTACCCTCAGGGGTTCTACCTTGCTGTGTCATGTCGGACTTAGGATGATGGAAAGAATGACCCTTATACACCTTGACCCTTGACCTGTTGGTAGGTCGCTCCCCCTCCGCACAGCACCGCCTGTGTTGGTCCCTGCCCAGCTGCCCAGCTGCCATTCTGAGGAAGTATTAAAGTAAAGGGTATACCCAAAATCACTGGGACCTGGGTGTAGGACTGTATAAAGCGTAGTGGTCCCAGTATTAATACATCCATATAGTGTAAAAGAAAAAGAAATGCAATAGTATTCACAACCGTAAATCAAAATAGGAGAATTAAGAAATGCTCAAGTGTTATTTAATCACACTGAACACAAGAAGCAGATTTCACAAGAAAGCATTGAAAAACATCATTGATGTGCCGAAATGGGTGGGAAGGGGAAAGGGCAGTGATGTAAGTGAGGTAGTGAGGTAAGTGACAGACACTACTAGTGGGTATCACAATCAAATTGTTGGGCATGCTATTCATTGCCACACATTCTTGACAAAAAGGAAAACAAATTTTTTTAACAATGAATTACACAGCCATGTAACACAGCGAGTCACAGTGCGGCATGCACAGTTGACGATACTGGCATCAGTATTGTGTCGACGTTTCGACCCCTGAAAATGTGTAGGTGTTCTTGGAAACCTTACCTTCGGGGTCTTCCTCAGGACAAGTGGTGGGTGAAGGGGTGGATAAAAAGGGCACCTGAAAACATAAGTGAAAGGGCGAGAAATCAGGTCCAGAGCTTAAAAAGGATGAGAGCATGAACAGGTAAAAATCATTGTATTTACCGTGTCTGAATTAGAAGGGGGTCCTCATGGGCGCAAAAATGTCGTCGAGGACAGAAGGGGCTCAGTGGCTCCAAAGTACAGAAGTGAGAGAGAGTTGGACACCTGTGGGCATAAGGCGTCTGTCAATAAAGCCTCAAAAGAATCAGAGGGTCAAGGAGAAGTTGGCTATACTAAGTAATAGGAACAACTTACTCAAAAAAAGGACTGTACTCCCAAACGTGAAAGCTACAGTAAGAATCGCTGTAAAACCGTCAATTAGATAGTGGAAGCCATCCACATTCATGCAGTTGATTGAAGCAAATGGTCTAAAATAAACAGAGGAGGAAAAACCATTAAATGCGCGCGCGGTAAGGATATCCTGCGGCCCTGCGGTTTTCCCTCATAGTTTTAGAATAGTCACCGCTCTGTGACCTTTACTGTAGAAGCGCCACTGCCTCTTTTTATGTCATTAATTACCCTACTTTGCCAATATTGAATTTTGCAGACTTACAATTTAATACGATGCCATTACGGTGCACTCTGTATTTCGAGAGGCACAATGTTTTCCCCATATAATCCTAGAATCTCGCATATCCTTACCGCGTGCGCAAAGTGCAACTTTGTTTTAAAAAACCGCGCGGCTAATTGGCAAGCTTCCCACGATGTTCTCTTTCAAACTGTCATGTTCAAATAGGCGTGCACGAGTATCTATTTACTCACGATGCGCTTGGCACTTTTTAAATTTACCTCTTTTACTCCTGTTACTCAAACCATCCGGGTCCCTACATTTAATGGTTTTTCCTCCTCTGTTTATTTTAGACCATTTGCTTCAATCAACTGCATGAATGTGGATGGCTTCCACTATCTAATTGACGGTTTTACAGCGATTCTTACTGTAGCTTTCACGTTTGGGAGTACAGTCCAGTTTTTGAGTAAGTTGTTCCTATTACTTAGTATAGCCAACTTCTCCTTGACCCTCTGATTCTTTTGAGGCTTTATTGACAGACGCCTTATGCCCACAGGTGTCCAACTCTCTCTCACTTCTGGACTTTGGAGCCACTGAGCCCCTTCTGTCCTCGACGACATTTTTGCGCCCATGAGACCCCCTTCTAATTCAGACACAGTAAATACAATGCTCTCGTCCTTTTTAAGCTCTGGACCTGATTTCTCGCCCTTTCACTTATGTTTTCAGGTGCCCTTTTTATCCACCCCTTCACCCACCACTTGTCCTGAGGAAGACCCCGACAGTAAGGTTTCCAAGAACACCTACACATTTTCAGGGGTCGAAACGTCGACACAATACTGATGCCAGTATCGTCAACAGTGCATGCCGCACTGTGACTCGCTGTGTTACATGGCTGTGTAATTCATTGTTAAAAAATTTTGTTTTCCTTTTTGTCAAGAATGTGTGGCAATGAATAGCATGCCCAACAATTTGATTGTGATACCCACTGGTAGTGTCTGTCACTTACCTCACTACCTCACTTACATCACTGCCCTTTCCCCTTCCCACCCATTTGGGCACACCAATGATGTTTTTCAATGCTTTCTTGTGAAATCTGCTTTTTGTGTTCAGTGTGATTAAATAACACTTGAGCATTTCTTAATTCTCCTATTTTGATTTACGGTTGTGAATACTATTGCATTTCTTTTTCTTTTACACTATATGGATGTATTAATACTGGGACCACTACGCTTTATACATTCTGAGGAAGTAGGCTGTAGGTTTGTATCCTCCTCCTGTATTGCCATTTCTCTTTCTGCTGTCTGTGCTTATTCTGTTGTCGGTATCTGTGACCGTTGCCTTGTATTGCCATTTTTCTTCTGTTGCCTGTTTCCCTACTGTTGTCAGCCCGTTTTTTCCTTCTGTGCCCCTCGCTGCCCCATCTGTTCCTGTGCCCTTTTTTCCTTCTGTGTCCCTCGCTGTCACTACTGTTGTCTGCCCGTTTTTCCTTCTGTGCCCCTCGCTGTCCCTACTGTTGTCAGCCCGTTTATCCTTCTGTGCCCCTCGCTGTCCCTACAGTTGTCAGCCCGTTTTTCCTTCTGTGCCCCTCGCTGTCCCTACTGTTGTCAGCCCGTTTTTCCTTCTGTGCCCCTCGCTGTCCCTACTGTTGTCAGTCCGTTTTTCCTTCTGTGCCCCTCACTGCCCCATCTGTTCTGTGCCCGTTTTCCTCTGTGCCCCTCGCTGCCCCCTGTGCGCTCTGTATTTTGCCTTTGCTGGGCCCCTAACCCCGTGCCCATTTTGCCTTCTGTCTCCGCTCCCGTTTCCCGCCGCTGCATCCCCTGCGGCCCCGCCCCCTCTCTGCCCATTCGCTGCCCCTGCCCCTGCCTCCCGCCTCCCAATATATGGCGGCCGCTGCTGCGTAAGGAGAGCGACCCTTGACCTGTTGGTAGGTCGCTCCCCCTCCGCACAGCACCGCCTGTGTTGGTCCCTGCCCAGCTGCCGTTCTGAGGAAGTAGGCTGTAGGTTTGTATCCTCCTCCTGTATTGCCATTTCTCTTTCTTCTGTCTGTGCTTATTCTGTTGTCGGTATCTGTGCCCGTTGCCTTGTATTGCCATTTTTCTTCTGTTGCCTGTGTCCCTACTGTTGTCAGCCCGTTTTTTCCTTCTGTGCCCCTCGCTGCCCCATCTGTTCCTGTGCCCTTTTTTCCTTCTGTGCCCTCGCTGTCTCTACTGTTGTCAGCCCGTTTTTCCTTCTGTGCCCCTCGCTGTCCCTACTGTTGTCAGCCCGTTTTTCCTTCTGTGCCCCTCGCTGTCCCTACTGTTGTCAGCCCGTTTTTCCTTCTGTGCCCCTCGCTGTCCCTACTGTTGTCAGCCCGTTTTTCCTTCTGTGCCCCTCGCTGTCCCTACTGTTGTCAGCCCATTTTTCCTTCTGTGCCCCTCGCTGCCCCATCTGTTCTGTGACTGTTTTCCTCTGTGCCCCTCGCTGCCCCCTGTGCGCTCTGTATTTTGCCTTTGCTGGGCCCCTAACCCCGTGCCCATTTTGCCTTCTGTCTCCGCTCCAGTTTCCCGCCTCTGCGTCCCCTGCGGCCCCGCCCCCTCTCTGCCCATTCGCTGCCCCTGCCTCCCGCCTCCCAATATATGGTGGCCGCTGCGCAGCCGCGCCGCTTGCGCGCCGAAGGCGCGCCTAAGGCAAGCCCGTCTGCGCCCGTCCGTGCCTGGACCGCACCCAGTGCCAGAACCCCTGGTTCGTGCACCCCCCGCACCCGCCACGACGACCGCCACCGTTACGATGCCAGCACACTCCACGCTCTCAACCCCGGCCGGACCCACACCTGCTTCAAGGCCGCCCCGAAACGCACACATGGCCCCTTCACCTGCCGGGACTGCAGCTACACCTGCTTCAGAGCCGCCGAAGCACCCGCCAAGAAGGACCTCAACCACCTCCGGTGCATCCTACTAAACACCCGCTCCGCACGCAAACACGACGTCGAGCTCTGGGACCTGCTCGACACGTCAGCTCCGGACGTCGCCTTCCTGACAGAGACCTGGATGAACAACTCCTCTGCACCCGACATCACCATAGCCATCCCAGACGGCTACAAGATCACCCGCAGAGACCGCACCAACGGAGTCAGAGGAGGATTTGCCATCATCCACAAGAACACCATCAGGGTCTCGACCAGCACCGACGACACTCTCAGCACCGCCGAACACATGCACTTCCAGATCCACACGGACCCCAACACCACCCTAAGAGGCACGCTCGTCTACAGACCCCCGGACCCCGACCTCAATTAAGCGACTCCATAGCCGACTTCATCAGCACGCACGCCCTGACCTCCACGACTACATCCTCCTCGGAGACCTGAACTTCCACCTGGGGAACAACAACAACAGCAACTCCACCACCCTGATCGCCAACCTCGCCAACCTCGGACTGAGACAGCTCGTCACTACGTCAACCCACACCGCCGGCCACACGCTCGACCCCGTCTTCTCCTCAAGCTCCCACGTCTCCTTCAGCCATACCACCAAACTCCTCTGGACCGACCACCGCTGCATCCACTTCACCTTCCAGAAACCCACCGCACACCACCGCACCCAACAGATCCCCCACCGCTGCTGGAGCAAAGTCACCGAAGACCAACTACAGACAAACCTCGCCCTCAGCCCACCAACTGACCCCTCCAACCCCGACGACGCCGCCCGCAACCTCAGACGATGGATGGATGACTGCGCCAACACCCTCGCCCCAAGAAAAAACCCACCTACAGAGACACCAGCAAGAGAGCCAGTTGGTTCACCCCGGAACTCCTAGCATCCAAGCGCACCTGCCGGAAACTAGAGAACAAATGGCACAGTGAAAAGACACTGGACAGCAACGCAGCCCACAAAGACGCCATCCACCACCACCATCACCTCATCAGGTCCGCCAAGAGGACCTCCTTCAAAGACCGCCTCGACAACAATGCACACAACAGCAAGGAGCTCTTCATCATCGTGAAGGAACTCTCCAACCCCAGCTCCAACTCCAACGACATCCCGCCTTCGCAAGCCCTGTGCGATTCCCTCACCACCTTCTTCCACCGCAAGATCACCGACATCCACGACAGCTTCGACAACCGAACTGCCCCAACAGACCCCGACACACCAGACTCGCCGCACGCTATCGACCACGACCCCTTGACAGCCTGGGCCAACGTGAACATCGATGACATCATCAAGACCATGAGCACTATCCACTCCTGTTCCCCGTCAGACCCTTTTCCGCACAACATCTTCAACAAAGCCGGCAGCTCCATCGCACCCCACCTGCGCATCGTCATCAACCTCTCCTTCGAGACCGCGACCTTCCCAGAGAGCTGGAAACACGCCGAGATCAACGCCCTACTCAAAAAACCCAAGGCGGATCCGAAAGACCTCAAGAACTTCCGGCCCATCTCCCTGCTTCCATTCCCAGCAAAGGTCATCGAGAAGATCGTCAACAGACAGCTAACCCGATACCTCGAAGAAAACAGCATCCTGGACCCATCCCAGTCAGGGTTCCGCAGCAACCACAGCACTGAGACTGCCCTCATCGCCGCCACCGACGACATCAGGACCCTGCTGGACAACGGTGAGACCACGGCCCTCATCCTCCTGGACCTCTCCGCCGCCTTCGACACTGTCTGCCACCGCACACTACGCGCATGCCTCCACGACGCAGGGATCCGAGAGAAAGCCCTAGAATGGACCACCTCCTTCCTCTCCGGCAGAACACAGAGAGTCCTCCTCCCGCCATTCCGATCCGAAGCCTCCGAGATCATCTGCGGCGTACCCCAGGGATCATCCCTCAGCCCGACACTGTTCAACATCTACATGGCCCCACTCGCACGCATCGCCCGACAGCACGACCTCAACATAATCTCCTACGCCGACAACACTCAACTGATCCTCTCCCTCACCAAGGACCCCCTCACCGCCAAATCCAGCCTCCACGAAGGAATGAAGGCCGTCGCCAACTGGATGAAGAGCAGCCGACTAAAGCTGAACACGGACAAGACGGAGGTCCTCATCCTCGGCTCCAACCCTTCAGCCTGGGAAGACTCCTGGTGACCCATGACACTTGGGGCACCCCCGACACCCACCGACCATGCACGCAACCTGGGAGTCATCCTTGACTCAATGCTCTCCATGACCAAGCAAGTCAACGCAGTCTCCTCCTCCTGCTTCAACACCCTCCGCATGCTCCGCAAGATCTACAGATGGATCCCGACAGACACGTGAAGAACAGTCACCCAAGCCCTCGTTAGCAGCCGACTCGACTATGGAAATGCCCTCTACGCGGGAGCCCCGACCAAGCTCATCAAACGACTGCAAAGAATTCAAAACGTCTCTGCACGCCTGATCCTCGACGTTCCACGCCACAGCCACATCACCCCCACCTGAGAAACCTGCACTGGCTTCCCGTCGACAGGAGAATCTCCTTCAAACTCCTCATCCACGCACACAAGGCACTCCACAAGACCGGCCCAGCCTACCTCAACAGACGACTCTCCTTCTACGTTCCCAACCGCCAGCTCCGCTCCACCGACCTCTCCTTGGCCACCGTCCCGTGCATCTGAAGAACTACCACCGGCGGCAGATCCTTCTCCCACCTCGCCGCCAAGACCTGGAACACCGTTCCACTCAGCCTACGACAGACCCAAGACCTGCTGACCTTCAGGAGGCTACTCAAGACCTGGCTGTTCGACCAGTAGCGGCATCCCCCCCCTTCTTCTTCCCCAGCGCCTTGAGACCCTCGCGGGTAAGTAGTGCGCTTTACAAATTCTGTGATTGATTGATACATAGTTATTATGCAGGAGATGGTAGTCCTGCTAAGTTTCCAAGAATCCTCATGCATAATGGATGAGGCCAGTTTTCAGGGAAAACCCTACTCCTGTAAGCAGTATCATAACTAGGTAAAAGGTCAGTCCCAAGAACAATTATGTAGTGAAATGGTAAGGGAGAATATAGGTGAAAGGTTAGGTGACTACCTGAGCCTATATTGGGGTTCCTATATGAAACATAACAAAACATGTTATTTTATTTTCAACCAATATAAAATTCCTCTTGAACAAGTCTGTCTTGTTGCATGCATAGAAAATGGGTGGGATTTATAAACTTTTTGGCTTATTTTATAATCTGAGAAAGAAGCAAATTCTTCCAATGGATAAAGGAGTGCTTAAATAGAGTGGGGACTTTGTAATCACTGGAGTACTGCTTCTGCATTCATTAGTGTTTTAACATCTTGTTTACCAATAGTAAGTTATGCCAATCCGATATCATTTGGAAGAGGTTCTGTGGACATATCTCTAAAATCATCTAAAAGACGTTACTCGGATTGACATTTGTTTGTTTGATCAAGAGTTATAGGGAGGAAAGTTCAGGGCAAATAGATCCAGATCAATACTTTTTTGTATCTTGGTACTTTGAAACCCCCAAGATCTGTTAACAATTTTGTGGACAGTTAAAAACCATTGAATTATTTTTCCCTGGCACAGCTAATTGTTTGTATTGCCTGAATGTATGGTAATTATTCTGCTACGGTGTTCTGTACCTGTTAGGAACATGCAAACACCACCTGGTATTTTCTAGCCTGAAATTCCATTTAGTTTATATTCTGTTCTAAAATTTAGGGTTAGAATTTATTTTTGTAAGGTTGAAATAGCAGTGCTTGAAGCTTCATAACATCATGTAAGTAGATATCTCTTTAGATTGAAAAAGGTAGCCTATACGTTTAGTCCATCTTCCATTCTATTTTGATAACCTTCTTTTATACATCTTTCACACCGAATTGTTGGAAACATAGTTAACCCACCTAAAAAAAAACAATGTTTGGGAAACTTAGCAGGTGTCACAGGCATCCCAGAAAGAGTGATCTCTGCAATTTGCAGACATAAACAAGATGTTCCAGGAGCATTTAATTTCAATGGTGCACATAGTCAAAATCCTGAACATGCAGTCTATGAACTTATTAAGAGTTTTATTAATGTGGGACACATGCCCAAAAAAAGGATGTCCTCTCCATTGTATTTAGACATATGGGCCATTTACCCAGTTAATTGGGTGTACAGGACAGGACATCTGTCGCTTTTTGAGGTAATTCATTTAGCTATTGCATTTTGCATTCTTGCATCAGAGTTTTAATGACAGGGCATTTGCATGAAAATCCTTATTTGCATTCAAATACACTGAAACAAATCTTGGCCCTTGTCTTTTTCTTTTTAACAGAGGAACTAACTCAATATGTTTTATACAGATTGGGCTAAATCAAATACAAGTCAGCTTTAAACCAATATGTGCACTGTAGACAAGCTTGTGCCCCATTATATTCAGCAAAAACCTCAGAAGTGCAAAAATTGCACCAAGACATTTTATAAAGTGGTCCAGAAATTATCCGACTCAAGCAATATTGCTCCTCTCCCATCGCTATCACGATCTCAGGGCCTGATTCACAGAACTAACTTACGTCGAAAACGTAAAGTTAGTACTTTTTGGTATTCACAGAATACACTTACTCATTTTGGTATTCACAGAATGAACTTACTCATTTTGGTATTCACAGAAGTTAGTAGTCCTAACTTTAGGACTCCTAAATGCCTTCTGTGAATACCGAAAGTCTTAAAGTTAGGATTTTTCTCAGTTTAGGAGTAGTAAAGTTAGGACTCCTAACTTTAGGACTCCTAAATGCCTTCTGTGAATACCGAAAGTCTTAAAGTTAGGGTAGATCTCTCTACTGTATGCCGCAGGGGACCAGGATTGTGGGCTTTGATAGTGATTGACTTGGATTGCCCCCATCATCGCATAGACTTTGTAGTAGTTGCTGGATTATTGATGGCACTAAGTGGCTGTGATGGATTGAGGGAACGGCCAAGGTGTGGGCTTTATTGGGGATTGTTAACAATGTTTTGTGATTTGGTTTTCTTTTTCTGCTGCTCGGTCTCCCTGCTGCCATGCCCAATCCCATACTTGTGTTTAGCAACTGGAGCAGCTCACCACACCTGCTTTATATGGCTTTCAGGGATTACACCATGTTGACATGGAATGTGAGGAGTATGGTCACCTATACAAAAACACCATAGGATCTATTCATACCTAAGGCGGTGTAATATTGAGTTTGTGTGTCTCCAGGTGACCCATTTAACTGCAGGGGAACTCACTAGTCTACGTAAGCAGTGACGGGGCATGGTCCTGTGCACCACTCACTTGGCTTACATTAGGGGGTTCTTACTCTAGGTGGCCCCTGGGGTACCATTCATCCTAAAGCATAGCTTAGTAGACCCGAGGCCGCTCTGTCATTGCAGAAGGCACACTGGATGGTGAACCCCTTACATTTATGGTTTTATATGCCCCAAATGAAGACATATGGTTTAACACGGGTGACCCCATAATGTTAGAGAACCTATAGTAGTATGCTATATTTTAGAAGACAATTGTCTGCAGATGGCAGCTTCTCTTTCTTTAGCATGGCTTCCTGAAATGTATTTCCTTGCCTCCATGCCCCATAACTGGCCCCTCTCTGGTCAGTATATTTACAGCTACCCTAAGTCATGCAGCCCACCGACACAGCTGCACCCCCAATGATTTTTGTTAAAAATAAACTACCTTTTCCTCCTGGGATTCCAATTCTGGAAACAGGCTACCAAGTACCTGATGGCTGCTGCTATGGTCCTCCCCTCAGGCCGGCTGGTGCTGGAGACCTTCATAAAATTAAGCCATCTTATTTCCGGCACTCCCATCATGGAGTAGAGGAAAAATTGTTTTTACCCACAATATGATTATCCACATTTATAGCTGAGTCATAATTGATACCTTCCTTTACCTGTACTTACCCTATTTTTCATTATATCTAGGACACTTAGTGCCCGATTAATCTTCTTTATTTATTATATTATTATTGTTTATTTATTATATTATATTATTATATTATTATATTATTAATATTATATTATTATTATTTTTCTTATTATTTTCTTTATTATTTTTCATTATATCTAGGACACTTAGGGCCCGATTATTCTTCTCTGATAACCCCTACATTGCATGTCTTGCTTGTGCGCATGCTCACGCGCAAGACGTACAACGTAGGGGTTATCAGAGAAGAAGGACAGTGAGGACGAGGAAGGAGAGCGGCCATGGCGAGGAGGAGGCAGCCACAGCAGTTAAGTGGCTTTTTTCTAACTTTATAATTACTTTGGGAGGGGGAGGGAGCAGAGCGGAGTTCCACTGATTTTTTTCAAACTCCGTGGAACTCCGCATAGAGGCACTATGCCTGCTCCGCCCAGGCGGTGCGGCGCCGGGTCTGCCCTGCAGCCGCTCCCCCAAAGTGTTTGTTTGACCGCCTGCCAGATTAGGAGTTTCCTCCTATATGGTGAGCTTTGTTTTTGGCGTTCCCACAGCAGTGCCTTGAAAATGAGCACGGCAATCGGAACGCCAAAACCAGTTCCTGCACAGTATGGACTGAAAAGTCCATGCCATACAGAAACTGGTGTGCATGTACACAGGGTGTGAGGCTTTGTTTCCTCTTTGCCACATTTTTCATGGCAATGGAACCACCATGAAAACCGTGGCTGTTAGAAATGGGAGTCTCTAGTTGGCAATGGTTTGCACCTTTGTCCAAGTAGGGACCCTTCTTCCTAGTCTGGATTAGGGTGATACACTACTGAAATAACCCCTGCTTACCCCCTTGGTAGCTCGGCATGAGCAGCCAGGCTTATCTCAGAGGCAGTGTGTAAAGCATTTGCACCGAACCAACAGTAATACAGTGAAAACACTACAAAAATTACACCACACCAGTTTAGAAAAATATCCAACACTTTATGTGTTCAAAGCAAGACCAAAACAATAATAATCCACCATACAGTACTTAAAAAAATATGCACTTTGCAAGAATAACCTTAAAAATTCAGTTCCTTGAAGTCGTTAGCTCTGTACGGTGCTACCGCAGTGCTGAGAACAACAGAATCCCACAGTTCCGTCCGACCGCGTCGGTCGTGGTGTCGGCAGACTCGTAAACAGTACCTTTTCATTGTGGCCAATCACGATGATGCGGGCTGGTCGTGTCAACAGTCACGGTTACGGGATGAAGTGGAGCGGTGCAGCGTGTGGTGCCCTCAAGTCGCAGTGCAGACATCGGTTCGGTGACGGTCATCCAGCGGTGTTGGTGAGACCAGGGCTGTGGTGCGGAGTGAAGGCAGTGCTTGTTGAGGTGCTGACTGATCACGGTGCAGGCAACAGTGCCGGTTGCGGGGAGCTGGCATCGGTCAGTCCAGACTGTGGTGTGGGAAGGGGCAGTGCGTCATGAGAGTTACGAGCGGTGCCCCCAGGCCACGGTGCGGCCACGGGTGTCGAAGTAAGCGGGCAGCGATGGCATCAGTGAGACCAGGGCAGCAAAGTGAAGCGAGGCGGTGCAGAGTGCAGTGCCCACAGGTCACGGTGCAAGCAGCGGCTCGGTGGCGGCGGTGTTCGTGTTCGTTGGTGAGACCAGTGTTTCACTACAAGATGTGGCGGTGACAGAGTCAGTTGCTTTCCCCCCTCTGTGGCAACTGAAACCATGGTTCCAGAGGCAGTACCCAGAGGTCAGTGGAGTCTTTGCGGTCCCTGAGACTTCAGAACAGGAGGCAAGCTCTACTTCAAGCCCTCAGAGATGCTCAGCAACAAATTTGAGAAAGTTCTGTCCAGTCCTCTCACTACCCAAGGCAGAAGCAGCAACTGCAGGCCAACCTAGCAAAGCAGCAACACAGCAAAGGGGCAGTACTACTCCTGGCAGTTCTTCCAGCTCTTCTTGGCAGGTTCCTTAATTCCAGCGAATTTTCTGAAGACTTTTATCTCCCTGAGACTTTCAACAGGAGGCAAACTCTACTTCAAGCCCTTGGAGAAAACTCTAACCACAGGATGATGAAAGTACAATCCAGTCATTTCCCTACCCATGACAGAAGCAGCAAGCAGCAGGCCAACACAGCAGAGCACGCAGCAAAGTGCCATTTCCTCCTGACAGCTTTTCCAGCTCTTCTTCCTGGCAGGTTCCTTAGTTCAGTAGTAATCTAAAGTTCTGGGGTCTGGGCCCCAATATTTATACCACATTTGTTCTCTTGTGGCAAAAAGTCTCTCAGTCCAAACCAGTTCTGCCCTCTCTGGCCCAGCTTCCCGGCAGGAGGTAGAGACAGCATTGTGCAAGGGAGACAGGGCTTATTCAGGTGCAAGGGAAATCTCCTCCCACTACTCAGAATGCAGCCCAGGTCTCTTCAGCCCAGCCCTGACTCATCCAGGAAAGGCAGGACACACATTGACACCCCCAGGGGCTGTCTACAGTGAATGCACATCCCCAGCCCATGTCACTCCAAAGCCAGACAGTCAATCCACAAACCAGCAGAGGCACACAGGATGGCTAAGCAAGAACATGCCCACTTTCTAGAAATGGTATTTTCAAACACACAACATAAAAATGTTCTTTACATTCTGAGTTCAGGCTTACTAAACTCCCCTTCTCTATCTCGTCCCAATGGGAAGTTATACTTGTAAGATGTTACAAAGTACCTCCCATTCTATCCTATGGGACAGATAGCCTTTCCATTGTGAAAAACGAAATACACTGTATTTCACTATCAGCACATGTCACACACAACAGTACATGTCCTACCTTTCACATACACTGAACCCTGCCCACAGGGGTACCTTGGGCCTACCATCAGGGGTGTCTTACATGTAAGAAAAGGGAAGGTTAGGGCTTGGCAAGTGGGTACACTTGCCAAGTCAACATGGCAGTAAAAACTTCATGCAGACACTGCAGTGGCAGGTCCGAGAACCCTTTGAAAGGCTGCTCTTGTGGGTGGCACAATCACTGCTGCAGGCCCACTAGAAGCATTTGATTTACAGTCCCTGGCACTCTCAGTGCACTTTACTGGGGACTTACCATTAAATCAAATATGTCATTCATGGAAACACCAATCCATAATACAATTTACATGGAGATCATATGCACTTTAGCACTGATTGGCAGTGGTAAAGTACTCAGAGTCCTAAAACCAACTAAAACAGGGTCAAAAACAGGAGGCCAAAAAGCAAAAAGTCTGGGGGTAAACCACTGAAAAAGCCAAGTCTAACAGTGGCAGAGAGGAAACTTGTAATATGCTTGGGGGACCACGGCGGTTCCGACAAGCATATTACTGCCTCCTGAACACTGCAACACCCCCAGGGAATGGCGGTTCCCTGTCGGCTGTGCCGGTCCTACTGTACATATCATAATAGGGCAGGTCAGGAGACTGCCACCGCCACACCCTTCAAATCCGGAGGTCTGTCGACCACCAGACTCATTATCGGGGCCTTAGTGTCACCCAATTGAGTGTGTCTGCTAATACCCACAGGATCGCCTTCGCTCATACCAGGCAAGTGATGTAACCACACTATATTCATACCCAATAGGCAGGCTCTTTTACACATTATTCTTAGCCTTGCTTCTCTTTAATTTTTAGATACCGGGTGCTCTTGCTCCCATCCTGATGATGACCTACATTAAAAAAAGGTTGAAACGCCATCAACAACAGGCCTATATAGACTCCTAACATATTTTTAAATAACCAAAAAGGAGTCATTTGTCTTTTTAATTGTGATGCACTTACTTTTTATATCTTCACTCCTCTCTGCACTTTTCTTCACCACAAGCATGAGCACTGAATCTTTTCTACAAAAATGAACGTAAATTAATACTGCAAAATGCAATGACTAAATTAATGGAAAACAAGCCTGCCTTTATTTATGTCCTGGAGCTGAGTAAGTAGATATACTCTCAGTCTTCTACTAGGAGAACCAAACAAATGCTTGAAAAGAAACATCGCAATCAGAAAATGGGAGAGGAGATGCCTTCATGCACTGCTTGGAAATTTTTGACTGAATGGACTTGTTCACTCTTGATTGCTTTCAATATGAGGTTCCAAGCAGAAACATTGACCATCTGATTTGCACAACAGTATGAGATAATGCTAGCAGGAAGTACTAGAATCTCTTTGGCATGGACAGTGCTAGACCTGACATCCTTGGTGCGATATTCCGTCAAACATTTTGCCTTCGCCCCTCCTGTTTCCAGAATTCAGTTTTGTTGGCATTAGAACTCTGCACAACTAACCACTGCTAACCAGTGCTAAGGTGCTTGTGCTCTCTCCTTATAACATGGTAAAAGTGTCCTACACCTCATTGCCACATTTAACTTACTTATAGGTCCTTAGTAAATGGTACTGTATGTACCCAGGGCCAGTAGAAGGCAGCAGGGCTCCAAAGAGCCTATCCCAATTTAACCTGGCCCCTATACTTCAGGTGGTATCCCTATAGCAACCCCACCTATGTTCTGGAAAATGTGTCCCTCCACCTTTCAAAGCTCCAAGAAGTCTGGGGTGACAAAAGTCTGGTGTCAGGGTCCTTTGTGTGTACTGGAGGCAAGCTCTTTGAAGTGTAAGTGGGCAGGGAACAGCTATGCCCCTAGTCATCCTGCCCACATCTGGTCCCCTATTGTCACAGTGCCCAACAGCGGAGCCATTCAAAGTCAAGTGACCAGGAATATGGTAGATCGTTAATAACAATGGAGTGACCCAGTTACGAACAGAACCTGGGGATAATTGCGTTATGGAAACAGTGGTTCTGCCACGAAATTTAAATAAAACACTTCTTATTCTGTCCCCACAAATGGACCATTTGTGGGGACAGAACAAGAAGAGTTTTATTTAATTTTCGTGGCAGAACCACTGTTCGCATAACGCAGGAATATGGTAGAGGCACAAAGGGTTTAGTACAGGAAAATGGCAACTCTCTAAAAGTGGCCTTTTTAGAAGTGTGACTTAAAATCCGATTTTACAATCACAACAATTTTTAAACTGACTTGTACAGAATATTGACAAATACTATACAAGTGAGGAGATGTACATAGTTAAAATAAAGAAATACCAGTAAAGAGCTATAACAAAGAGGACTTTAAATTATAATTTATTTGAGTCTAAACATGATATCCCCATCTGCTTCCAATCCCAAGTTAGCACTCATTAAATGTAATAAGGTAACCCAATATCATCCAATTCGTTAGAGAAATACCTTGCAGTAGTGAAAAATTAATTTAGAGTTTTTCCCTGGCTCTCATACTTATGGTGGTATCTATGTGTATAACCTAATTTTTTCATTTGGGATATTACAGAATCATTCTAAGTGAAACTAAACATTTTTACACAACATGTTAGCCTGTCTAGATTTGTGCACTACCCTTTGTCCACTAATTCACAAAGCTGTTCCTCATGTTTTAAGAACCTTCAGCTTTGCTGCTGTAGACAATCTAGGAATCTACTGAGGAATAAAGTCCAGTGCCCCAGATGCGTAAATTCCTTCAATTTAGTTGTCTGTCTCAGAACAACCTCATTATGCGGTAACTACTGAAGCACGTCAGTTTGTTTTAAACTCCGCTTGAGTTTGGTAAAATGCACATGAAGACTGTAAAGAGTTCTAACTTATTCACCTGCATGAGTTGGAAGTCACTGTTATAGTTATTATGTGAAATTCACACGAGAGGCACGGTGATTTGTTTTGTTTTTTTAATTCAATGGGATGCACATGGAGATGACTAAGAGCTTTAATTTACTGACAGGCATGAGTTTGGAGTCACCTCTTATGTTATCACCATTTTGGTATTGTAGACAGCCTAAGAGATAGAGACCTGTTTCCTCATGGATTATTATATGTTTTACAGAATTGATGTCCCCTGACGAAGGGCCACGGCCGAAATGCATTGGGATGGGATAATGCAATATAAGTTTTCATTGATGAAATTTATCATGAGAAGATTATGATTTGTTGAATAAATATGATTTGCGACAAGGTGGATTAAAAATAAATACTGCCTTGGCATAATAAATATATCATACCCAAATTGAATTGAAGATGAATCATTTTAAGTAACCCCTGCGTATAGGGGCATCTGCTGAGCTGAGGGGGGCGGACCCTAACAGGGGACACTGTTATTCTATGTACCTACTGAAGCGCCACAAAAACTGGGCCATGGCCAACCTTTCCAGCATATCCCTTTTCTCACCCTCATTTTTACCCTTGTTTTTTTTTTTTTTACAGAGTTTTATATAGCGCGAACTTGACCCGAAGGTATTGGGTATCAGAGCGCTTTACATAGCACCAGTTGCGTTACATGAGGACACATTCATTTTTGTTAGGCACAGGGAGGTTAAGTGATTTGCCCAGAATCACAGGATGTTCAGCATCATTGCTGAGACTCGAACCCAGTTCCCCAGATTCGAGGTCGACCGCCCTAGCCGTTAGGCCAACTCCTTGTTCTAATCCATAGTGATATCAATATCTGGTCTTCAAAGCACAGCAGTGCTTCAACCTTCAAAAAGGGTCCAGTTGCCACCCCATGGTTATTTAATCTCAAACTTGGCTAGGTGATTCATCTCAGAGTCCTTGCACTCTTAATATTTTCCAGCTTTTCAAATCAATCTTCCTGGGCTAATATTAAAGTCACTGTGCTATGTTGAAAAATAATGCATGTATCCATCACCTCCTTTTGCTGTAACTGTCCTTTGCTCCTAAACTTGAACTGACCCCCCCAACCACAATGATGCTTGATGCTATGTCATCCAGTATTCTCTCCAGCACCACATATCTGGCATGAAAAGTGTCCCCTGTTTTGTTCAGGAGTTCCTGGGATGCCATCAGTGCCTTCTAACCTCTGGATAAGATGAAAATTGTCCCCATATCCAACCTCATAGACTGATTTCTGTCTTCCTGGGTCAAGGGGTGTGGCTTCGAAACAGTCAGTAGGCTCTTTTACATTTCTATGCCATTTATTGTTTTTCCCAAAGGTCTGAAATATGTGGCATAACCATTATGTGATCCATCTTTAGCACAAAGCCTCACAATAATTGAATTGCATGGCATCACACTCATCAATCACAATCCAGATAAGATAGACACCCTTATCAGTCAGTCTTGAGACCTAGATTGCTCCATGTATTCTAAAGAACCTTGGGTAAATCCCTTTTTGTCTGATATACAGGGCTGTGGTTGGACATACCATGTTTGTTACCAGCCACCCACTTGGATCGTCTCCCAAATTACTCTGCTCGAACTTCCTTCAATTTTCCAAAGGATTTGCTGCAGAAGTTCGCCTATCCTTTGCTCCAGGGTCTGCATGTTTGCTTGCAATTTACGCAGGGCACAGCAGAGCTTTATGGCAATGCATAGTCATGGATGACATTGATCCATTGACTAGGTTGGACAGGGAGGTTATTCTTGGAGTCAAACCATGGTTCCTATAATATTTGCAAAGTCCCTTCCAAACTGAAGGAAATATCATTGCATTACTAACATTTTGCATTGTGGGTGGGCCACTTTTCTGGCACAGCAATGGCGCAAAATGAATTTATGGATTTACAAAACCACACAAAGCCCGATTAGCGTGCCTTTGTAAAAAAGAAACTAACACAAGGCAGAGCATAGTGCTGCTTTGAGCTACTTTGAATCAGGGAGGAATTAAATGGGTGGAGAATTGATGTTCATGTGCATCCATCCAAGTATTTTGCCACATATCCAGATTTACTAAATTTTGTAAACCTAGGTTTGCTTTAAAATGTTATGCCTACACGAGGCTGTGTTAACAAGGAGAAATATCTTTATTTGTCCTCGTTAATTCCTCTTTACTTCCTCTTTGCATGTGTGCTGCCTTCTGTGCAGCAGGGAGTTGACTGGTGGCGTGGGGTTGGGTGCAGGGCATGTGCTATGGCGGGGGTTTGGCATAGTTAGGTATGATATTTGAATCATACTTTACGTTAGAAAAAACTGAAATTCACTGAAAAATCAAATGTTAAAGTGACTTCATATTTAGGTATGGTGTAATATTTTACTTTACTTTAAAAAACCCTAGATATTCACTGAAACACAACCAAGGTTAGAGTGAGGTTGTAGCTAGGTGAAAATGTCATTTAAAAAGTAACACTTGAAAATAAAAAAAACACTGAAATTCACCACTTATAGTTAACTTAAGTATTTTGTTTTACTTATTACTTTGTAATTTCTCATATTTTAGTTAAGTTGGTTCGAGTCATATATTTCCTTTTTTTCTTTATTGTTTCATTTTGGTGAGTTGCATAAGAAACACATGCTCTACTCTGAGGGAAACATTGCTCATACAGAGAGCTATGAAGAGTCAGTCAGCTATATATTCCAGAAACCAGTTTATCAAATAGTAGACAGTTGCAGCTCACATCAAGAATGTGAACTTTACTGGTGCCAAAGGGCAGAAAAGGTGATCTACTGAACCCGTGGCTGCCCCCAAAAATGGGAGAAGGTGTGGGGGGCCTGTTGAGAATTCAGGGGCACTGATACATGACTAAGTTAGGGAGGTAGCAGGGTAGGGTGTTGTACTCCTTTTGTACTGGTAGTTATGAGTGCCCTCTGTCAATCACTGTGCTGTATAAGCGCCAATTGCGATCGGAACTCCGACCCAACTTTTAGAATTTATTGGAAAATGAGGCATTAGTTGTGAGGCCTGCACAACAAATAATGGGTCTACAGTTGTCCTTCACTGGGAACCAAATACTGTATTGAGGGACTTGACTCTCAGAGGGTAGCGATGCAGAGCAGTCTAAGGCTTACTCAAGGTGTAGTGTAGTTCCTATTTCCCTAATAGGCTCTGCGCATTGGAATAATATAACCTATAGGCTTGACATAGGACTAAGGTCGGTATGTCCCTATCGAGTATATTAAACTTAATTACTTGTGCCAGCTAGCTCAGAGGCCACTAGAAACTCCTTGAGAACAAGAACGGAGTAGTTTCTGGCAACCAAAAAACATGACAACTTTGTTTCTCTTTAGAATCGGAACACATCTCAGAATCGTGGAAACAATAGATAACAGTTTCACTCAGTCAATTGTGCATGCTTAGTTTCTACAGAGTTACACAGAAAGGAAAGATGGGCGTTTCAATAAAAGGGTTTTATTGAACAGTCTTGTTTGTCGCGTAAGAGATATGTGCTGTTATGATCTCAAGACAGTATGCAAGATAAATAATGTACAGCGTAAGCAGTAGAAATAAATAATACTGCGCTAGCATTATCTTTTAGCATATATTCACGTACATAAATAACATGAGGCTAAAAATGCAAGTACTCATACGATGCATCTCGAGGATAGTTCTACCCCAATGTACCTAACCTAGTCTAGGTGTAGGGAAAGGTAGAAGTAGGTGGAGTATTCTCTAGTCTGGTATACTAAGAGTATGTTAAGTATAGTATGCCAAGTATGGTATGCCAAGAGTCCCTCTAGGTTCTAGTCAGCTCCATACCTTGAGAATGAGAGAGGTGGGAATCTCTTGCCGGATCTGGAACTCTAACACCCTGCGAAGGGAGTCAGAACACTGGAAGCTGGATTCGTCTGCGTGCAGGAATGACAGCGTCTTCTCAGTGCGTCAGGCCGGGATACGGGCTCCTCTGAAGTCGAGGTCTCCTCTAACTTGCTTGGGCAAGGGAAGGTATATTTATACCTGGTAGGTGTCTTGGAATGTTAGCATTGACGTGAAGTCGGACAGAGGAAGACGTCAGGAATGAACCCTTAAGGTATAACGGTTCATACATAATAGATGAGTTCTTGGAGAAATCAATAGTCCTGTGCAAGGGAACTCCCGAAGCTTAAGGGTCTGGTTTCTAAGAACTCATTGTGACGTTAGGGTGGACGGATGTCGGTGACCATGCCTGTATTTGGAGTGCACGCCTAATGCCTAAATAAGGACTGGGATTCTATGCCTATATAAGGGCAATGCGAATTGTGCCTATATAAGGACATGATTCAGGAAAACCTATATACGGACACCTAAAGCGGAATACAACACCCACTCCACTTTCGAATGAACGATAATACTAAATGCTAAACATTTAAATGCTCAACATAAAATTGAGTACCACATGTTGCTAAAAACATTTCTAAATGCATTTTAAAAGAAGCTCAAAACTGTTGAAATGCAATAGGTACTGTACATTTAAAGCATCGGTTTCATTCTAAGCATATAATGGAAGTAAAATGCAACGTGAATGAAAGAGAAATATATACATATGACGAAATGGTCGATAAGTTCTTAAAATCAAAGCCATTGCATATCATGGAATTAAATGAAATGTTAGACAAGTAAGGTGACAATGTGTCCCTGGAAGTATTCATAGAAGTCTGTTTTATAAGACTAGTTCTACTGTAAGCAGATTGTTCTTTGCCATGTCATTTCAAAAATTAAAAGAAAAAAGTTCAATTCTGGGAAAAGGTCCAAGTTTTGAAAATATGAAGGTCAAATTTCATTGTTGCCCTGGTACACTGTGAGCTGAATCAAAGTCAGTGTATGGGTCTGGCGTAAACATTAGATCATCTATTTCCGTAGCCAAAATATCGTCCACCGAAGTTGGCGACATTTGGAACACCTCGCTCAGAAGGTTAATTGCACAGAGATGAGAAACATCGCCTTCAGCAGAAGATGCAATGTTTGCGTCCGTTGTTACCTGTGTGCCTGTTGATCCATCTCGTACCTCAGCAGCTGCCGGAAGTGACTGTGAGATCTCAATGAATGCTGTCATCAGGATTGGTAGCCTCTGGGGACAACACACAGCATGGGCCGTTATCGGGTCCAGCAGAGCATCGACATCCGTTGGCATGACTGATGGGAGTGTTAGACAGGTGTCTAGCACGCATTCTTCACCGCAAAACAGGCAGCGTAGAACAGGTAAGATGCAATCTTGCCAGATTGGTCTGAATGACAGGAACCACGTTGTATTAAGTTCCCGTAGACGAGGCATGCCCAAAAGCTGTACTATTTGCTCACGGCATTTCCGTTCAAGGAGGGCTTTCTCCACATTGCTTGGAGTGATGTTGGCGAATAGGCTTACCATAGCGTAGTAGGAGGAATAGAAACAGAATTCCTGCAACAAGTGCTAGAATTAACGGCACACCACCAAACACCGAATGTGCGAAGTTTGGGATGATTCCGAGGACAGCCTGGAAAGGTGCTAATAGTCCGGAACAGATGGTCTTAAATACATGTACAATTCCGATTGTATCAGACATGTTAAAGATATGTCCTATCATTTCTACAAAATGTATAGGGCAGTTTGTACAAATTAAAGCCTTTATCTCAGCCGAAGTCCTTGCAACTTGTAGATCATAGGTTTCCTTGGCCGAGGTCAAAGGCACTGATTGTTGTATAAGCATGGCTTTCATTCTGCTTAAAGTATCAAATCGTATAAAAGAGACATTCAACGAAGGCCACAAAGGCGACTCCCTGACTGTGTCTATTGGGGCAAACAATACTTGCATACAGCAAGTGACCCTGGAGTTGACCGTTACTAGATATGGGATGCCTGGCAACATGCCAAAGCAACTCTGATCATTCAACATGAGGTAACTCCCATTAGAAAGTTGGCCAAACGTTGGATTAATCACAGCAGCTGGTGTACCCTGCTGGTGGCAGGACAAATTTGCCACAGAACCATTACAAGCCCCGTGTAAAGATATGCCCTGACAAATTAGTGAAGCGCTTAGTGCACTTTCACAGTGTGTACAGCTCAGAAACACTTCACGATCCTCACTCCAACATCTATATGTGTAAGGTAAATTCCAGGATGTCTTAATGTATTCTTTACCCAACCTTTCATATTTGCCTGCTTGCATCTGTTTAAGGCAATACTGAAACTGAAAAGTAGTCACAGGTAAACTAATTTTGCCATGAATAAGCCATTCTGTAGCTGGTTTTTCTGCCACTGTGAATGGTAATTTTTCAAGTTTTTCAATGCTCAGTACTCTATACTTTGCTCCCCTTTGTGCCAGTTCGATCTGTTTATCAGTTAGATTGTATTCTGCAAACAGAGCTGCCGTGTTGATAAAACGCCAAGGCACATAGCCCGCACGCAAAGATTGCAGCGTCCAGCCTAATAACATAATAGAACGCAACTGAGATTGGCCTTGCTGTAACATGGCTAAATCTTGTTCCAGTATGTCGATAGCAGAGGATACAATACTGTCCAATGAAAAAATTCTGGAGGACAAAGTTGTTAACCCATTGTCGACCACAGAGAGAGTTTTCTCTAAGTTAATACGATCAAGTTAACGTATTCGTTCTGCGGCCTCCATCTGTGACACCTTCCATGCTTCATTATAAGCAGCATAGATGCCGGCATATATGAAACGTTTTTGACGCGGTTTTCTTGGTCCAAGCAAGAATTCCCTAAGATCTGCGTCTTCTTTAAGTAAAGATAAGTGTTGTTTCACATCCTTAAGTGTAGATTTTTGCAGCCAATCGAGGCATAATTTCCCTACACTGTATGTTGTTACTACCCCCGTATGTTGTCTTTGGACGTATCGTGGGTCTGGCTTATGAATAGTAAACCCCTGTGTTTTATTCAGGAATCTCTCTTGATAGTTGTTTGTGTCTGTGGGCCAGATCAACCATTTTCTCCAATCAGGATTTGTTCTGTTGAGTTGTAGTATGGTGTCAACTGTAACCGCTGCCTGTGTATTGTTATCACTTGCAGGTGTTGGTACAGAAGGTGCTTTCATGTCTTTGATCTTGGCTAACGCAAGGCAAGACGTTTGTTGGACCGTGTCATTCAAAAACATTATTTGCTGAGGGACGATAAAGGCTCTAAACAAAGCTTCTATCCCCTGCACTTGCCAATCTTTAGTACCCCAGACAGATTTTGTGTCTATTGTCTCTTTCCACAAGTTGAAACCATGTCTAGACAGTTGGGCAATAAATGCTGCAGAATAAATCTGTTTTGTATTAGTTAACATAATTTTCAGTCCTGTTTTGTTTACATTTTTATAGTAAAATGTTTCTGGATCAGATGTATTGTACCCTGAAAAATATGGAAACTTTTTAGCAAATGTTTTTGAATTACCTTTTGGTGGTGTAGGACAATGCTCCCATTGGTTAAACATAAACACATTTCTAGGTGTTGCAGATTTATGCAAAAAATGATGACCATAGTGGTTATAGCAATACAGCTGTTCATAGTCTGATGAACCCTCTAAATATTCATTATTAGAAAATGCAGCAGATTTTTCTAGGTCAAACATCATGTCATTTACAGTTTCAAAGTCCCAATTATCAGAATAGGTACTGGATGAAACAAAATCACTTAGTGAAACCTTAAATAAATGTGGAATGTTCAAATGTTCCGTAGGGCCAAAGATATTGAAATCAGTTTTGTCCCACACTATACCATCCTGTATAGGAACGGCTGTGATGTTCACTGCAGACAAGTCTCTTGTTTCACGATGGGATGATTTGTGAGGTTTCAAAAGTAAGTTCACTTCTTTTCTTTCAGTGTTCACATGGATATATCTGCCATTTATAAGCACGCTCATAGTCATGACCAAAGCTAGCCAAAGCAAAAAGAAAAATATTCCAGAAATGACCCAGAGTTCAATCCATGGTGAAACCAGATAAGTCTTTCTCCAAAAATGAAAAAAGTCTTGTACTTGCTGTTTAAACGTTTTTGATGCTGGCGACGTTTCAGGCTCACTCAGATCCTCAGAAAACGTATCAAAGTTAATGAAATAGCCAGAATCAGTTCTGTCAATTGTTGGAATTGCATCAGGATTTGTAGAAATCGCTGGAACCAGTGGATCACTTGTTACATTGGTGTAGACAGGTGTATTTGGACAAACTGTTACTTGAGTTTCAAGAGGGATGAGTCCATAGCATTGTTGCTCAGTCCTTCATCTGTTACTGCTGAATTCACGATGGTTATCAGTCTTTCAGTCTGAACCTCTTGGATAGTAGCGAGAGGAGTGTGTCTGCTACTAGGTCGGAGTCCACGAGGCCTACTATTTAGTATTGGCCACATACTGTGGTTTAATGAGGTCGATGGACACAAATCTTTTCTCCTTTTTTCCAGCAAGGGGCGGCAGAAGTACTGTTCTTGTTCCGTGTATGGCTAGGACAGGTACTGGTTGTCTGTAAGAAGGTCCAAATTCCTTCTTGTCCGCAATTTTTCTCTGACTAGATCCCCAACTTTTGGAATCCAGACAGGCCTTGCTGGGACTGCCGGTTTTTCCCCAGTGGTGGTTGGCTGCAGGAATACGTTGCTTTGTTTCGATCTTAGTTCATTTAGATCCTGTAAAACAGCCAAACGATCTTTGATATCAAAGGGTTTATTTTCCACCACTGTGCCTCTACATTCTAGATCTGGCACCCACATTCTTGTCCCAAATAGGACCTCATATGGAGTGACCCCCCCTAGAGAACTTCTTGGCAAATTATTTAATGAGCGTTGGACCCCATAAAGATGTTTGACCCACCCATGACCCGAACCTAATACCCTAGCTGTTATAGACTGCTTTATGTCCCGGTTTTTCCTTTCCACAACAGAATTTCCCTCAGGATGAAATGGAGAGGAGTACCGCAATGCAACGCCCAGATTGGCCATGGCTTCTTTGTAAGCTCGAGAGCTAAACGCAGGGCCCTGGTCAGAATGTAGCGTGCTTATTGCGTATGTGCCAATAAAGACTTGCAAATCTTTTATAACAGTTCGAGCGTCAGCCGAGCGCTGAGGCCATATCCATAGGAACCTAGAGCAAGAATCCACTGTGACCATGAAATATTTATAGTTACCGTCCCTTTGCAAGGGACCGCAGTGGTCCAGGTAAACACAAGCTAATGGTTTGTCTGAAATTAACAGGGGTGTCTGCGCAGGACGTTTCACTGTGGAGACTTTCATCTGTTGGCATATTTCACATTCCAGAACATAGTTCTTGGTCTGCTTCCTAATGCCAGGCCACCAATATCTTTGTTTCAGTAAAGATACTGTTGCAGAAATACCTGCATGGGCAGAGGCTATCCCTTCATGTGCTGCTAGGATTAGTCCTAATCTGCGTTCCTTGTTTGGAATTACCCTATCCCCCACTCCAGGGATTCAAGCAAAAGGAACGTTGTTCGCATCGATTATATAAGAGTACTTGAGTGGAAACTTTTTAGGTAACGCTGCACCACTGCCTTTGCTCGTAGCATTGACAGCAAACATTATCTCACTGTCTATTCTCGTTTTTGAACGAGTGATCGCAGCTACGGAAGCCGTCTGAACAGCCCACTTTGCAGCTTCGTCAGTTGATGACTCAGCGTGTGTCTCACGTGAGCCTTTGGTAGTTTGTTTTTTAACTGAACTACTTGTTCCCAAAGCGTTTTATGCTTTATTGTGCCACCTTTTGCATCTTTGAACCCATTTTCAAGCCAAGTTTGCATATATTCATTATACGACTGCACACAGTAGAAAGAATCGCACACTATTAGTGTGGGGAATTCGCGATCTGTACTTTCAAGTGCCAGTTTGAATGCTTGTAGTTCAGCTCGCTGAGCTGTACAATCTCCTAGAGATTGGGTTTTTGTGACCATAGGTCTGAAATTGCCATCGCGCATGCGACCTTTAACGATTGCGCACGCTGCACTGTAAGTTTGCTTACTCCCTGTAGTGGGTTGTGCGGATCCGTCAGTGTAAATTATGAATTCATACTGATCGAGAGGCAGAATCTCAGTGGGCAGAGGACATTCATGTTCATATTGCAGGAACGCTTGTGTTTTTAAATCAGGATCAAAAACATATTCAACATCTGTTGCAGCAAGAGAATTAACCCATTGTATCCATCTAGGATGTAATGCTTTTGCATTTGGAATGCTCGCTTTAGTTACCGCCTCTAAGGCCGGTACTGGGGTTACGACAATAATGCGTTTCCCTTGGGCTAGAGCTCTTTCTTTTGCTACTGCAGTTTGAACTGCTGTCAGTATTTTTCAGTTGAAGTGAAGCGCATTTCTGCTTGTGTATACAAATGTGATTTGTATGCAATTGGTACTTTTTCACCCTCATTAAATGTTAAGTAGGTGAATCCGCATTGACTCGAAATTATTCAGATCACTAAATTGCGCTGACTTACGCGTGTTTGTAAGTGATTTGTTGCTAACATGTTAGCTTGGAGTGAACGCAAGATGTCTGTGTGTTCCTGTGTCCAATTTTTGATTGAAAAATCAGGTTTGATTAATGCGTAGAGAGGTTTAACCCTTTCTGCGTATTTTAGAATGTAAGTTCTTCCAAAATTTAGGAAACCCAGGATGGATTGTACATTTTTCAGAGTTTTAGGAGGTTGGAGCAGCGCACACCTTTCTAAAAGTTGGCTGCCAAGCTCTTGCCTTCACTTGAAAGCTCATATCCTAAAAGAGGACATTGAGATGGGCAATTCTGGACTTTTGAAGTTGAATTTGTAGCCCTCAGAGGTGAAGCCCAATATAATGGTACTCACCCTGTTCAAGTGTTTGTCCAGGTCATCGTCTGTCAGATAGATGTCATTGACATATGACAATGCCTCATTATCATAAATTTGTAGTAACTCCGTTACCCTCGCTGAGAATAACCCCGGGCTGTTCTTGAACCCTTGTGGGAGTCGACAAAATTGACGCTGGGTCCCCATTATTGAGAAAGCTGTTAAGTACCTGCTTTCCAGGTGCTATGTTTTGACAAAAGAAACCATTTGAGATGTCCAATGTGGTTTTATATTTTTACGCACAATGTTATTCATTAATGCTGTACTATGTGCATTTTGTACTGCAAATGTTTTTGAACAAGTGTTTAAGTGTCTGTAATCCAAAACTAGATGATATGTATTGTCTGGTTTGGAGACAGGAAACAAAGGATTGTTCATTGAAGAGGTGCATGTTTCAATCACCCCTTGGTATTCAAGTTGATCTAAGATCTCCCTGACCTGTTTTTAGCTTCTTGCTTTATTGGGTACTGCCTTTGTGCAGTAGGTTCATTTTTCAGATGTATTTTGTGGTGAGGTGAGTCCTCATCCCATCCTACATGATTTTTGTATAATGCTGGGGCCTGGGCAACTGCCCATTCCCTGGCATAAGTATATTTTAGATGAATTGGAATATGGTTGGAGAAGGCAGGCATAATGATGTCCTCACCATGTGGGCACTCCCTGACAAATTGTGGTGGCCAGTCTTTTTCTGCTAGAAGTATGTCATAGCCCCTTGAAAGTTTTTCCCAAAAAAGTATTTTCACCTGTCTAGGTATGTCTCCCTCCATCTGGAGTGTTATTTCATATAACTTTTGTGGAGTACTAACCCTGGTTTCTACAGTCTCAACTGTAATGTACTCATTCAAGTCCACTATCTCCAGAAGTTCCTTCAGGTTCTGGCGAGCTATTGTGACTTCTGCCGCACTGCCCAGCATTGTCTGAGCCCATTCTCCGTTCTTGAGTTGTGTTCTCAGTATCCTCGGTTGTCTGACCTTCAGACCTGCTACCTTCTTTTTTGAGAATTGAGGTTTAGATGTACTTTTCTGAACATGTTTGTCGTCTTTTGATTTCACGCATTCTTCTCTATGTTCTGACCGTCCTCTTCTTTCCGATGTCTGTGACGAGATCTGAAAGGTACGAGAGGAATGTGTATCAGTATCTTGATACCTGTCAGGCTTTTTAAATTATCACTATTCCTGAGGTTATACCTCCTTTCAGAGAGCTCCTTTTGAGGAGACCTACCTCGAGATTGAGAACGTTTCTCGTTTGAATTTTGTTTGTTAGTTTCCCACTTCTTTTTAGAAGATGTAGGAGTTTGTTTAATAGAGTCCTTCTCAGGACTTTCAGATAGTTTTGGCTTCAATGGTCTTCCACCCAAACTATCTCTGCCTAATTCTGCATAATATTGTTCTATTATTCTGGGTAGTTCTGTTTAATGTTCTGTAACATCGAATTCCCTTAATCGTTGGCGGATCGCCACTGCTGCTGCCTCTCCTTTAATATTAGATAATATTATTGTTGAGACCTGGTCGAAATTTTTCAGTAATTTCATACCTAAATTCAGAGCAGGCTCTGCCCCGTATTCGTTTTGAATTTGTTTCAGGACATCAGGTATTACTGCAATTGACGGAATACCATGTGTTTTAGTGTAGATGGCAGCAAAGACTGAGCCCCAAGTGGTGCAGTCTTCCAGTTGTGGTGTGATCCCCATTGGTAAACAGATTGTTAGGATTCTGTGTTTCTCATAAGGGCTAGTATTTGGAAATACTGCTTCTATTTGAGTAATTTTTTGAGCTATCCAGAATGGAATTTGCTCACGTTTTGTGGGCATTTTTCCCATGACTGCGTAAAGAGCCTGTGGTGTAATTTTTAGTGCATTCCCCTGTTGAGGGGTTTGATTTGGAAGAGTCAATGATGGTTGGACTGTGAAAGTCCGCATGACATATTGGACTAGTTGTCTGTAAATTTTTATTAACTCTGTAAGTTGAGTAAGTAATTCCTCGTCTGACATTATTTCGAGGTCAGGATGACGAGTGTAGCCGGCTAGAATCGGCCAAGTTGCTCCTGGTCTACCTAGTGGACCGAGCCTGGTAATGTTTCTGTGATGTTTTAGGGCGCCTTTAAACCAGAGCTGATGTTCCTGGTATGTTAGTGGAATTTCAATATCCTCGAAAGGAATATATTCCTCTGGTGGTTCATGTTCTTTGTAGAAGTGAAACAGTCTTGTTACTGAATTTGATTCAGGAAATATTACCCATGAATAGAATACCTCTGTCTGAAAGGATTCGTGTGCCTCTATCACGAAGACTGCTCTACCGCCTCTTGGTGTTAGGCCATGTTTTATAAGTTTTAGAGTGATGGCTCTTCTTAAGTTTGGATTGATGTCTATAACACCCTCCTCAGGTTCATTTAAACCTGTAAAGTTAAAAACTGTTACGACTGGGTCAGCCGTAGCTCCACCGGTGTCGGTGGCATTGTCCCTGTTGGACATTTGTTTTTTGAAAAATGCAGAACAAGTTTCAAGGAAACAAAAAGATAAGGTGCACAATATTTTGGAACACTGTATCCTTCAACGTTGAACAAACCAAACAACTAATATATAGGGTGCTTCCCTATTTAGCTTTGGCGGATATTTTAACCCTACCCACTGCAGACGTCTTATGGAGTATGTGAGTAGGGGTCTCTGAGAAAAGCACGACTGAGTTACTCAGTATCTAGCATTAAATTACTGCCTTACCAAACGTTTGGGCGCCATGTAGTGTAGTTCCTATTTCCCTAATAGGCTCTGCGCATTGGAATAATATAACCTATAGGCTTGACATAGGACTAAGGTCGGTATGTCTCTATCGAGTATATTAAACTTAATTACTTGTGCCAGCTAGCTCAGAGGCCACTAGAAACTCCTTGAGACCAAGAAGGGAGTAGTTTCTGGCAACCGAAAAACATGACAACTTTGTTTCTCTTTAGAATCGGAACACGTCTCAGAATCGTGGAAACAATAGATAACAGTTTCACTCAGTCAATCGTGCATGCTTAGTTTCTACAGAGTTACACAGAAAGGAAAGACGGGCGTTTCAATAAAGGGGTTTTATTGAACAGTCTTGTTTCTCGTGTAAGAGATATGTGCTGTTATGATCACAAGACAGTATGCAAGATAAATAATGTACAGCGTAAGCAGTAGAAATAAATAATACTGCGCTAGCATTATCTTTTAGCATATATTCACGTACATAAATAACATGAGCTAAAAATGCGAGGACTCATACGATGCGTCTCGAGGCTAGTTCTACCCCAATGTACCTAACCTAGTCTAGGTGTAGGGAAAGGTAGAAGTAGGTGGAGTATTCTCTAGTCTGGTATACTAAGAGTATGTTAAGTATAGTATGCCAAGTATGGTATGCCAAGAGTCCCTCTAGGTTCTAGTCAGCTCCATAACTTGAGAATGAGAGAGGTGGGAATCTCTTGCCGGATCTGGAACTTTAACACTCTGCGAAGGGAGTCAGAACACTGGAAGCTGGATTCGTCTGCGTGCAGGAATGACAGCGTCTTCTCAGTGCATCAGGCCGGGATACGGGCTCCTCTGAAGTCGAGGTCTCCTCTAACTTGCTTGGGCAAGGGAAGGTATATTTATACCTGGTAGGTGTCTTGGAATGTTAGCATTGACGTGAAGTCGGACAGAGGAAGACGTCAGGAATTAACCCTTAAGGTATAACGGTTCATACATAATAGATGAGTTCTTGGAGAAATCAATAGTCCTGTGCTAGGGAACTCCCGAAGCTTAAGGGTCTGGTTTCTAAGAACTCGTTGTAGCTGATTAGGGTGGACGGATGTCGGTGACCATGCCTGTATTTGGAGTGCACGGCTAATGCCTAAATAAGGACTGGGATTCTATGCCTATATAAGGGCAATGCGAATTGTGCCTATATAAGTACATGATTCAGGAAAACCTATATACGGACACCTAAAGCGGAATACAACAGAGGGAGGTGGTAGGGGCTAGTAATTGCCATTTACAGGTACGCAGAAATAACACTCAATAATTGAATGTCCAGTCTGTACTTTTCTTTATAAAAAGGAAGAGTACATTTATTACACACACTACTCAATATAATGCATCAATTTAGAAATATACATAAGCTGTTGGAAATACTTCTTGACATTGCGTAAACATTCCCACCCCTCCTATGAGAGTCGCGCTGCCTGAGATGTATGAACATCATCCTGCCCCCAAATGCAACGGGTTGACCATAACCTGGAGTGAGGGCTCTTCCCACTGGCACCTCCCCAGTGGCGGCTCTCCCCTATATCTCAACAAGCATTTATAAAGGGAACACCTGCCATAATGACACACAACCCTGACTGACAGCATCTCATACTGACCATACAGTATACACACTTAAATCACAGTGGCTGACAGTCTGCTTTTTCAGCTAACGCAGTAGCAAGAATACATGTCTAAGCATCCCTCGGAATGACAGGTACTTATCATATCTGGTAATATGAACAATGCATGTCAATCACAGCCCCTAAAAGGCATCACATTTATAATCAGATGACTATGCAATTACAACCAGGCAACAGGCATATTACATGTGACCTCAGTCCCCAAAAGGAACATCATTATGTAAATGCACCTCCTGTACAAGTACACCTTTCCTCCCCTAGGGGATGTCTCCACTAAGGTCACCCATATTCAACCTCTCACACCTCAGTGTAGTCCTAAACATCAGCTCCCAGCTGAAGAACAAAAGTTCCAGCATTAAGCAGGCTTAAAAACATGGCTGAACCCTTGAGGGGTTCTTTCCTTTAAGTCACCAGAGACTTAGGGGGTCATTATGATGGCGGACGGACCGCCACCGCCAGCCGTGCGGTGGCGATCCGTCTGCCATAAAACGTGGATTGACCACCCACCAGATTAGGATGGCGGGCGGATCTACACTGCGACCGTGGCGGACGCATAAACCGTCCGCCACGGAACCGCCACAGGCAATCGGATCGATTGCCTGGCGGAGCTGTCTGCATGCATAAAATGGTGGCGGTGCCTAGCAGGCACCGTCCACCATATTATGATGCAGGCTGTGATCCAGCCTTTCCATGACGGCAAAACTGTCATGAAAAAGCTGGCAGAGGTTCTTTTCGGGGCCCGTTGTGGGCCCCCAATGTGTTGGGGGGAGGTGTATGTGCACTGGGGGGTACCCATGGTACCCCCCTACATTTCAGTGCACTAAGTGGCAGGCACCGTTTGGTGCCTGCCACCTAGTGCACTGAAATGCACAACATGCTCTTTTAACATCACGGCGAGTGCTGCTGTCAGCAGCACCCACCGCAATGTTAAAATGCAAGATACGACCGCATCCTAATTTGGTGTGCGGAACCGCCGCATGTATTGCGGACGGTCCCGGTCACCACCACGATGGCGGATGGACTCCAGTCCGTCTGCCATTGTAATCGGCCCCATAGTGTGGGGACTTTCCACTTTTGTCCTGGGGGAGTCTGCGTTGCTCCTGCAGCTCCCCCTGCACCTTTGCAAACAAATGGCGGTGACCCCACATGCTAAAAACAAGCAGGTTTTTACTGCAGCATAACCATGACCTGCAGGGCATTATGGGGCGCTCTCCCCCAGCGTGTGAATATTTGAGCAGCAGCTCTCCCGCTGCTCCAGAGAGAGTCGCGCTGCCTGAGATGGCAGCCTCATGCCACTTCTGCGCTTCTCCGGGGGCCCAGTCCCACCTGGGCATCCCGCGTGCAGGTGAGTTGGAGAGCAGCTTGGGGAGCCCACCCCCGGCTGCTCACGCTGGCTCCCCGCCCAGCACCAGCGAGTGCTGCCGCAGGAGCCGGTCCTTCATTCTGGTCTGCCTGCTCCTGTGTCCTGGGGCAGTCCGGGGGTTCCTCCTTCCCTCAGCCCATGGTGCCAGTCTCCAGCACCAGTCTTCCTCAGCAAGACCACACCCCAGAGAGAGCTCCTTTACCTGTGCAAGACCTTTTAAAAGAAATTGGAGGGGCTGGCAGGAATGCACTTCTGCCCTATCCTGTAGTGATACATTACCTCTCTGCCCTTGATCCCTCCTTCCTGCACAGGCCTCTGGGATACTTCAAGATGGCGTCGTCCAGAGGTCTCATGCCACATGGTCTCTGAAAAGCCTCCTTTACAGCCCAGGCCTGGAGCAGGCCTGGTGCCTGACACCGGGTGACAGCTGCTGATTGATGCCCTGCAGCTTCACCCCATCTCTCCCTCTTGGAGAGAAGACATTCGCCCTTGGTAATGCTTGCAGTGAAGGGCCAGGCCCCTGATGCTACAGCTTGGGGAGGAAGGTAATTAATCCAGCCTGGCAGGGTCACACCCAGCCGGGCTCTGGTTCTGAGCTGAGTCGGGGGAATATTACATTTCTGGATGACCCATAAGCAGTATAGATATGGCTTTGGACATAGCAGAATGATTCTTTTCACACAACTTACCATGTACTTTGGTGCATGTCTGAGGTTTTAGGCCCTAGGGAACTGAAACTACCCCATGTGGTCTCTTTCTCCATAGGAGAATAATAGAGTGTCCATACAGTGAAACAGAAAAGCACATTGACTATCCCTTACATGTGTCTCCCCACATTATAAGGCCTATTCCATGTCACCACCCAACTCGGCATTGTCCCTTCCACACCATTCTATCTCTACCCAGCTCCTGGGCTGCACACAACAGGAATCTCCCCCGCACAGCCTTTACAAGGTGATACATGATCTTGGGGATTATTTATAACTGGGATGGCAGCCTATATGCCTGCTGGTGCAGTAGAGGCTCTTGCATCTTTGTAGCCAACAACCTCCTACACATGTTGGAACCAGTTTTTCCACCAGCACGACCAGAGCACTTTTGTTACAAGTGTTTAAACTGTACAGTTCTGTTACGTATCCTAGTGGTTGGCTGGGCATTATTGTTGTTTCAGAGAAACAATTCCCTAAACCCAATGTGGAGGTTTGCCGATGAAAAAAATAAGAGCATGGCTTTCTTGCATTGGGACTTTTTTGTCCTTGAACCTGTGGGCCATTGAATACTTTCCCTGCCCAGAACCACCAAGGACCCGGATAGGAAAAATGTAGGTCAAAAGCCCCAAATGTAGGTCAGAAGTCCCATTCTAGACAGAGCAGGCTTTCAAATTTAAATTAACTGGCACCTGTGTGGTGAATGGGCAGACTTCTCCATCTGGAAATATTTTCTGATTTATTGACTCTGTCTGTTCAGGAATATATTTGCCAGTTTCTATATCAGGAGTATTTGAGTGGAACTGACCTGTTCCTCACTTTCAAAAACATTTTGAAAGGAGATTCATTGGTCCTTGCAATACCGATACTAATTCTGAAGGATGCTAATCTAAACAGCTTTGTGGACTGATCAGAGGAAGAATTGTTCAGAAATGGCCGTTGCCTCTGGAGGCAGTACACATCTCTAAGTTGTGAGCAATTTAAGATTTGTTAAGTGCTTTCTCTTATCTTCTTTTGCCTGTTCAAAACTCTACATAAATACACAAGGAGGAACTTAATGTCAATTGTTGGATTCCAGTTCAGATATGTTCCTGGGCAGGGATTAATCTTGAGTCTCTGATACTAGCACATGTGTTATTTTCTCTCCTGCTAGTTCTAGTGATCTGTTCAGGATTGACATAGCTGAGTTTAGTTCCATACTCAAGTTTTGGTGCACTTGTAGGGACTTATTTTCATCAGACAGTGTTATGTTGCCATTTTTTGTGAAATTGATCTATGTGTTTTAGGTGGGGAGTAGATGTGTTTATTCAAGCCTGGCATTAAAGCTTTTTCTACACATTTCTTGTAATTGCAGTGATACTAAATGTGCTGTGTATTATTCGGTCTGAAAAAGCCTATGTTCTTTTAGTGGATGTCATCGAATCTGTGCCCACTGATGTTGGATGTATCTTTTTAGTACAGCCACTATTGAACTTTATTCTTCATCTGATGGTGAAAGACCACATTCACTTCTGATCGCAGAACTTGAGAAGATGTCAAGGCTTCGTTAAGGGTGTCTATGATCCATTGTGATTAACATCCATTCATTTAATAGACTAGCTAATCTGGCCGATTATACCAGACACAAGGATAGGTATGCCCCATGGGGTGCATACAAGGGTTTGTTTTCAATGTGGCATGAATCTTTCTCCTTAATAGGTTGTCTCTCATGTCAGCATTTGGTGTATTTTGTAGCCACAATTTGGTTAGGTTATACGTGTGTTCTGATGGTGGAAAATATGGCAAGTATTCCATTGTGCCTTTTGGGCCCTGGCATGGATTTGATCTATTGCTTCATTGGAAAGTACACCTTTATTAATCTCTCATTGGTGCAATAGGATAAGCGGAACGTCATTCGATTGTATTTTCAGTAGATTATTTAACAATTAAGGGGCATATTATCAACGGCCAGCGATAATTATCGCTGGCCGTGCTTAGCGATAATTTTGTTATCGCAGGCTATCTCTGTAATTTATCGCCCTGGTAGCGCGTTATTAACAACGCGTTTCGCCAGGGCGATAAAAATTCCAGAGATAGCGAGGTTATCGCCTTTTTGCAGGGAACATCGCTGGTTTTCCAGCAATGTTCCCTGCAAAACGGCAATAACCTTGCTGATACGACCCAAAGGGTCGTATCAGCATAATCCACCCCAAGGTTAGGGATAGGTAAGTCTGCATTTTAGCAGACGTTAATTTTTGGAGAAAACAGCGGTTTTCTCCAAAAACTAACTTGTGCTAAAATGCTGGGGCAGCCTTGTAAATATCGCGATGTGAACATCAGCGATATTTGCAAGGTAGTCCATCCGGAGTACGCCCACTTTGCATCTCATTAGAGATGCAAAGGAAGGCGTTAGGAAAAAGGAGTGCTAACATGCGATTATGCATGTTAGCACCCTCTTGTAAATAGGGCGATAGTTTTATCTCCGCTTTTTGGCTTTTAAGCCAAAAAGCGGAGATAAAGCCCTTGTAAATATGCCCCTTAATCGCTTTACATACTACCCATCACTTGCACTAGACAGATGGATGAGCTCGGGCTGTGTTGTCCAGTATCATTTCCTAGTTTCATTGCAATCAGGCCATTGTCCATCTATTATTTTACCTCATAATGTAGTTAGTTATGTATGGAGATAGAGTAGGAGATTTCAGTTTGTTGTAATGTAATGTTTATTTATGTATTTGCATCTTGACAAGGTAAGATACCTTTAGAACTATTGTATTCTGGGGTTATACTTGTGGCTGATGATCTGGGTGAGATCGCTCCTCTAGATATCGCGCAGGCTTGCAGTAATCGTGGGGCTACTGTATGTTCGGCTGATTGACAAGATGCTTTGCTGATGCACCATTGCACGCCACCCCATATACATTCATACAACATTGCAGGCTGCTGCTGGGGGTACAAAAGAACATTGTTTTAGCAAGGGGTCTTAAAGTCTGTTTTTTCACCAGATGACCCTAATACGTATTTTATTGCAATTAAGAAACTGTGTTTTAACATATCAATGAATCTAGTGGTGGTTATTTCTCTTTTGCTGATTGGTCAATACTTGCTACTTTGACATACCGTCACTGAAACAAGGACTGTGGCAAGGGAGGGCAGCAATGTCCTCAGTATTTACCCGTATTATTTGTCACTTCCGTCTATGCTCATAATTAAAACACTGCTTGTGATATTATACCACGTTCCCCCTAAGATGATGTCAGTTGGCTTGGTCAGTTAACCAATTGAAAGTAGTTGATAGTGATTCTTGATTCCTGCTATACTCCAGTATTGCATACATCTGGGATGAAACTATTCCTAACTTAATTAAAGACTTTGATGAAAAACAACATACCTTGATGTAATGAAAAATACTGGAAATTAACCTTAGCATGGGTTATGATATGTACCATATGTAGAAGAGATCTGTGTCAGTTATCTCCATAAAATGATATTAAAAGACCGATTTTACCATGTGAAACACTTAGCAACTGTGCTAAAATATATAAAACTTTGGAAAGTACTGACTTGGATCAAACTGGCTAATATGGAGGGCTTGTTTCCTAGTACTAAATACGGGTAAGATATTTGCAAAGCACATTCTAAAATAACCCTTAAAACATTTTCTCTTCTCCCTAGGTAGAAGAGTGATAATTACATATAGATATAACAATATTAAGGTAGTTTAAGTTAGAACTTGATGATAGGAAACTAGAGCATTATATTTTGTCTCTGTGTACTGAAATGCGCTTTAATATCTCTCCTTTGAATTACTGAATAATTTTGACATGCCATCATAAACTAATTCATGATTTGTCAGGTCACAAATATATTAGTCTGCTTCTGACATTTTATTATCAAGCTCAGAAAATCGATGACTCATTTGGTTTAAAACCCGATTCCAAGATATGATGAGTTGGTCCTTGAATTTAAATCTTAACTTTGTCTACTGCTGTTTATCACAAGTGCAACATTATAGTTCCGAAGCAAGATTTCAAAAGTAAAGTGTATATCCGTCACATTGCAAACTCAGCAACAGATGGCATGTGTCTTTATTGTGCACACATAGGCTTGACTGAAAAGAAGGATCGTTTTCCTCTCAGATCTAAACAGAGGCCTGCTTTTGCCAGTGGCCACATCTATTTTAGGTGTTCCTTAGCTAAGCTGTCTGCAGTCTAATACCTTTAGTAGCCAGTACATAAAGTGGTCCTTGGGTCAGCCCTTTACTCATGACTGATGGCTTTATTATCTATTTTACTTACCTGCTCCTGATTCAATGACTTTCTTCCTTATTCTTTGGTTTGTCCCTCACAGCACTCACTGTCATTGTTTGGATGGTAATATCCTTCCACTCTATTTTATCTGCGCCACTATCAAATCCCATTCACTCCTTATGTCGCAATCCCTTTCTTTATTAAACCCTTTCAACTCCCTGCAGCATCCATTTGCTGCCCCCAACCCGTTGTGCTCTGATCACCACCTGCACTGGATCAGCAGGCAGCCATCTTAAAATGTTTTTTTACCAGTCAAAGATGGTCACCCGTGCAGCTCCTGTGAGATGAGGCCATCTTTGTATGAATGTTCTTTTTCTTATAGCAAAATCCATTCATAAATAGACGCCATGCATGTTCTCACATCTACAGGATCATTTTTGAATAGGTTTTCTTAAAGCATGATAATGCTGTGAGAAATTTGGTTGTTGATTGATGGGGGTGTAAGCCCTGGTCAAACAGCAACCACAGTCCTTGTCAGGGTGAGGCACAAGTCAACCCTGATTTAACCTGTGCTCAACCCTCTGGTAACTTGGCACAGAGCAGTCAGGATTAACTTAAAGGTAATGTGTAAAGTATTTGTGCAACACTTCAAACAGTAATAGATTGAAAACACCAAACAAAAAGGATTCCACACCAAGTTAGAAAATACATAAAACAAGAGCAAAATGACAAAAATCCAATCAGTGGAACCCAAGATAAGCAAATTTAAATATTTTAGTGAAAATAGCTCAAAAAAAGCACAAATCGCTAACAGCGGTTATCTGGTCGTGCCGGACCGGAACGAAGTCACAAGTTCAAGCCAATCACAATGAAACGTGAGCCGGCAACAAGAACCCAGGTAGGCATGCAGAATAAAGTAACTTAAATCCTGATTTGTGGAGCGTTGGCAGGTTCTCTGTCAAAGATGCGTTGAGTAGCCGAAGTGATGCATCTGTTCTGAGATAAAGTGAGGCTGTGATGTGAGGGCCTGTATCGTCATCAAGGATCCTCTCAATGGGGCTAGCGATGCGAAGTCCGGCATCGAGAATACGTTGCGCAGTCTGGGCGATGTGTCGGTTCCAAAGAGCTGTGATGCGGGTCTTTGCAACTGGACCAATCTACACAGCAGCTGCGATGCAGCGGCTCTGCTTGGGTTTGTGCTAGGCAGCAGAGGAGAAGCATCATTTCTGCTGGATCTACAGAGGCTGGCAGAGCACCTTACGCCCACTTCCAATGGTCCAGGACTGGGGTGGCACCACTTGGCAGGGTAGACTCACAGATGCTAGAGTCCAGGTTCAGGTTCAAGGTTGTTGGAAGGCTGTTGTGTCCCTGAGGCTTCAGACCAGAAGGGCAGCCGACTAGCCCTTGGAGTAACTCTAGTTTCTGTCCTCACGCGGGCAGGTGAGCAGAAGACAGCAGGTCAGCACAGCAGGGAAGCAGTCCTTCAGAGCAGCACTCCATCAGAGTGGCAGTCCTTTCAGCAACACAGCAGTCCATCTTTCAGGCAGAGTATCCACAGGTCCAGAAGTGTACTGAAGTGGTGGTGTCTGAGGTCCAGTATTTATACACATTTGTGCCTTTGAAGTGGGAGAAGCTTCTAGAGCCATGCCTTAAAAAGTGCCCAGGTGCCCTGTCTTCCTGGCCTTGGCTCCAGATTAACTACTGGATGTGTGTGTGTGGAGGCAGGACAAAGCCTATTCAAGTGTATGTGGGGCTGGGTCCAGCTCCATTACCCCTTCCTGCCAGTGATGGCCCAAGCAAGCACACCTAAGCTTCTCATTGTATGTGGCTGTCTAGGAGGAAAACACAAAGCCCAACAGTCACCCGCACTCAGTCATGTGACCCAGAGACAGGCTGCAGGCACCAAATGGCTAAGGCAAGGAAATGCCAACATTCAAAAAGTGAAAAAAGAACAACAACAACAATGAGGACCTCGCTTGACAGTTCGGGCTGGACTGTTCCCATGAGGCACAGGGTCAAGACTGATTTGCATTTTTCCAGGTCTAAACTGGAGTGGCATGGTGAGCAAAAAAATGATGGATTTAACCCAGATCTCTTGACTGGGGGTGAATGTTTTGATTTGTCCTGCATTCTGTCCATCAATTGTGTGTCTTTTGCTTTCTCGCCCTAAGTGCGCCGGGCATGCCCAGATGTGGGTCCCGGGCTCACAGTGCCACTAGATTCAACCTATCCTGGCTGCTGAGGGGTGAAATCCCGAAACCAGTCCTAGGATGCTTGTTTCCGGTCCAGGGAGGACCTGGCTTGGCAGTTCAAGGTGGACTTTTTCCCATGAAGCACAGGGTCAAGACTGAATTGCATATGGCCAGGTCTAAACTGGGGTGGCATAGTGAGCAAAAGAATGATGGATTTAACCCAGATCGTGTGACTGGGGGGTGAATGTTTTGATTTGTTCTGCATTCCGTCCATCACTTGTGTGTCTTTTGCTTTCTCGCCCTAAGTGCGCCAGGCATACCCAGATGTGGGTCCTGGGCTCACTGTGCCACTGGATTCAAGCTATCCTGGCTGATGAGAGGTGAAACCCCAAAACCGGTCCTAGGATGCTTGTTTCCGGTCCAGGAAGGACCTGGCTTGGCAGATCGGGATGGACTGTTCCCATGAGGCACAGGGTCAAGGCTGATTTGCATATGGCCAGGTCTAAACTGGGGTGGCATGGTGGGCAAAATAATGATGGATTTAACGCAGATCTCTTGACTGGGGGTGAATGTTTTGATTTGTTCAGCATTCCGTCCATCAATTGTGTGTCTTTTAACTTTCTAAAAGTGGCACTTTAAGAATTGTAGTTTAAAATCCCACTTCACCATATATTAGGATTTTAAATGAGGATTCCAGAGACACCAAACATGAACCAGTTATTCCTTTCTATTTGGAAAATAAAAGTATAATTCTATTATGGTAACTCCTATGCTATTCTATGGGAGGGATAGGCCTTGCAGTACTGAAAAACAATTGTAAGAGTTTTTAACTACCAGGACATATAAAACTCAAAAGTACATGTCCAACGTTTTAAATACATTGCACCCTGCTCTCCGGGCTGCCCGGAGCCTATCCTATGATTAAATTACATGTATTAAAAGGAAGGTTTGGCCCTGGCAAAAGGTTTACATTGCCAGGTTGAAATGGCAGTTTAAACTGCACACTCAGGCTTTTCAATGGCAGGCCTGAGACATGTTTAAGGTGCTACCTAAGTGGGTGGCACAACCAGAGTTGCAGGCCCAGTAGTAGCATTTAATTTACAGGCCCTGGGTAGAGGTAGTGCCACTTTACTAGGGACTCCTAAGTAAGTTAAAAAGGCCAATTGGGTATATGGCAATGTTACCATGTTTTGAGCAGAGAGCACAAGTACTTTAGCACTGGTTAGGAGTGGCAACGTGTGCGGGGTCCCGAGGCCAGCAAAAACAAAGTCAGCAAAACAGGAGGTCAGAAGGCAAAATGTTAGGTGGAAACCACACCAAGGAGGCGAGGTCTAACAGCTCTCTTCTATAATTTTTCTCTCTGCATTGCAAATGTGTCCTCATTGTAACACTTTGATCAAATGTATTAATGGCAACCACGCCAAGCTGTTCATTTATTCTATTCGATAAATATTCACTTTGCTCATTCAAGTAGACAATGCATTTATTGTTAATGGAATCAAGTGAATATTGAATACTAATGCTCTGTTTCTAAGTAATACTTGCGTTCTTTCTATAAAGATAGCTTCAATGCAATTGTAAGCTATCTAAGTACCATTGTAACCTTAGAGTACCCAGCAAAGGCAGGCATCTGTATTTTGAGATTTACTGCCCTTAAGTAATTATTCTAATAGTCTGATGGTCTGTTCATGCTTGGGGCTGAGTGAAATGTTTTCACATTCATTAATAATGATAGAATTCCCATGGTTTTTCTTTCTGCAGATGCCATGGTATTTCTTTTGTTTTAGTTAATTTGCCAGTGTCATCAAAATACCCTTTAGTTTATCAACAGAATCCTTTAGAATCCTAAATGCAAGGGTGCAATCAGGAGCCAGCTCTAACTTATAATTTGCTTGTTGACTTTGAGGTATATATATTCCCTTGACTAATATGTGTCTGTACATGTGAGGTTATTATCCACTTTTAGTTGTTTTTCAATTTTAAATGTGCTACACTTAAAATAATGCTTAAAGTTGTGAGTCCAATTCATAATGCGAAGCAACTTGCACAGATAAAGGTTCTGCAGAGTGACATTTCGCATAGCAAACACATGCAGGTACTATTCCAGAGAAACCAGACATGAACTGGTTACGTGTCCCCATTTGGAAATTATACTTATGACATGTAATAAGGTAGCTTTGATGTTATCCTATGGGAGAGGTAGGCCTTACGTTAATGAAAAGGAATGTAAGAGTTTTTCACTTCCATGGCAGCTAAAACTTAACTGCACATGTCCTACTTTTTAAATACATTGCACCCTGCCCTTGGGACGGTCCAGGGCCCACCTTAAGGGTGACTCAAATGTACTAAAAAGGAAGGTTTGGGCCTGGCAAAAGGGCACGATAAGTTAAGAACAACTTGTGTGGGAGTTAGCAACAAACAGTCACACTGCTGGTTGCGGCGCGGAATACCAGAGATTCTAATCATACATGAATAGCAGGGTGAGTCGATTGTAATTGTTTTTGGTTTGTAAGAGGGAGGCACACAATGAGGTTTTGCATGAGTTTAAATATGGGACAAATTATTTTTGTTGTAAGTGAGCACATAACATTGTTGTTTGTTAATAGGGAAGTCACAGGATATGTTTTTCATATAAGGATAAGTTTAAACACAGAGCACATTGCATTGCACAGCACAAGGGCACGTTAAGTTAATGAAATGGTGTATTAATGTTTATATGTTTATATGCATACTTCTGATGAATTCTGTCAACTGATGGGCTTTGTTCATATTGCAGACCCCTGACGAAGGGCTTATCAGCACAAAATGCATTGGGTATACATATGCACGGTTTCCAAAGAAGCAATGTGAATACTGACGTGCTATAGAATAAGGCCTGGATGGGCATTCCTAAAGCATCAAAAGTGTGGAATTACACTGCTTTTGTAATAACATCGAAGTATTCCTGGAATAAATATGGATTATAATGGATCAAACGGTTAAATGTGGTTTCTGAATGTTGGATACCTGAAATTAAATGTTCACATAGCTGTAGTGGCTTGAGTCTGGGTGGTGACTACCCACCAGCCTTTCTTGTCAACGTTTTGTTAGTGCTATGAGGACAGAGAATATGTCAAGCCAGTACGCTAAATCTTTGCCATTGAGCAGTAGCCAAAAACGAGATTAATCAGTTAAAAACGGAGTGCATCCTATCCCCTTGCCTGTACAAAAGGTTTACTTTTCCAGGTCAAAATGTCAGTTTAAAACTGCATACACACAGCCTGCAATTGCAGGCCAGAGGGATGTTGAAAGTGCTACTTAAGTGGGTAGCACAATCAGTGCTGCAGGCCCTCTAGTAGCATTTAACCTACAGGCCAGGGGCACAGTTAATGCCACTTTACTAGGGACATATAAGTAAAATAAATATGCCAATTGGGTAGAAGCCAACCTAACATGTTTTATGGAGAGAGCACAAGCAATTTAGCACTTGTTAGCAGTTGTAAAGCATGTAGAGTCCTAAAGCCAGCAAAAAAAGAAGTCAGCAAAACAGAAGGTCTGATGGAAAATGGTAGGGGGAAAACCATGCCAAGGATGCCAGGTCTAACAAATGCATTTAGGGAAGACCATGCAGATTCACAAACATCTGTGGCAGACATCTGGGAAAGAAGTGAGCATTGCCAAAGGAAATGTTTTTCATGAGTGGCACCTGTAGGCTTGTCTCGTGTACAACAAATAATTCAGATAATAGCATTCAGTTTAGTATTTCTATGCAGTAATCTAATATTCTGGAAAAATATAGGAACTGTTTATGGAGCTCTACAGTTTCTCATCAAAGACGTGAGTATGATATAAAAATGTGTGCATGTCTCCACTGAGAAACTCTCCTATAGTCTAGTGCTGTTCTATACTTTTTGCATAAACTGGGAAAGAAAGAACCTCCATCATAAAAGTGAAAAATGTCTGCATTCATTGCGATGCACACTCACACAAATACATTCTCTAGTTCACTCACACCTTAGGCACAGTATAAGAGCATAAGAGAACAAACTGTTAACTCTCTGAATTGACTGTGATCGCCATAAACTTTTTAAGGAAAGCATATTATAAATTATTAAACATGTTTTAAGTGTGTGGCATTTTGTCCTCACAATCATTTCCAGCTAAACAAGCAATAGAAGGATCAAAACATTTGCCAGAATATATGTATTTATGTAAGTATTTCTTTGGTATTTAGTAGTGCAAACTTAGCCAAAGGAAGCAGAGCACTGTATAAAGTCGAATGTAAAGGTACAAGTGGTATGTCACATGGTGTTCTAGAGTTTCTGAGAGAGGAGGGGGTAGTCTATAAAAGTGAGAAATAGTGTTCTTTGAACAAAAGTGTCTTCAGATCTTTCATGAACTGAAAGAGGATTTAGGCACTACTACTTAAGGTAGGGGGTGTTCATCCAGTTCCTCAGTGCCCTCATATTGGTGTATTTTGACATTGTCAGTGAGCAGAGTTTCAAGAGGCTCCACGTAGAAGGTAAAGGTCAAAGGATGGATCCATGCATTGTGGGAGTTCTTGTAGTCTGTAAGTACCAATGTGTATAACTGATATCAGTTTGATATGTGGGAGGAGAACCAGTGGAGGGCATTGCCAATGAATCTCCTTAGGGACTTCAAGGGGAGGTGAAGAATGGTACGGTCCAGAAGAACCAGGGGGTCATCTTTATCTGTGCTTTATTGGTAGCCATGCATTCCATAGTTCGTGTGCATGTCATCTTGTGGTTGTGTAGGGACTGATTTTTAATGATCTTTCAGATGATGGGAAAATAGTTTATGTGCTGATAGTTGACTAGGTTATCATAATCGAGTGTTGGCTCTTTCTGTAGATGGAGGATCTAACTTTCATTGAGGGCTACCAATAAAATGCCTTATGTGAAAGAGGAATAATGGTGAGTATGCAAGAGAGAGCTTCTATAGTTAATCCTTTGATGAAGGATGAGGGTAGGACTTAATTTATGTAATAGGTAGCATTGATGAAGTTGAAGATGTTGGGAAGTCAATTAGAAAAGTGAGGTTGAAGGACAATGCACAGAGGGGTACTTGATGGGAGAAAGACATGGCAGTTGCGTTTGATGGACTGTCAAATCTTTTGTATTTTTTAATTGAAGAAGAGGTTGGCTGTGGTGCACTTTTAAAAGTGTAAGATTGGAGGTTGAGGCAAATATTTGCTGCAAAGCTTGACTGTATCGAAGAGCTTTCCGCTACTGGTGACTGCTTCAATGATGACTTTGTAGTAGTATTTAGTTTTGGTTAATATAATGAGCTGGTGACAAGTTGTCTGAATTTACTTTAGCAAACTGAGGGTGTTGGGGAAACTACTGTTCCTCCATTGTATCTCGTGTCTTTAAATGTTGTGTTTGCTGTTAGTGAGGTCTCTGGAGTACATGGACACCCATGACATAAGATTGCTCTTGTATGTTCTTGTTGGTATATGGATGTTTATATGATTCTCCATGAATGAGCTGAAGCTAATGAGAATAATATTCACCTCCACTTTTGTTGGATGGTAATGGGGCTAATGTTAAAAGTGAGCCACAGAATTTTGAAATGGAAGTTCTTCATGATTCTGAAGGTTTGTCGTGTATTTTGATACCATGCAGGTTTTTTTTTTCTTCTGGCTGTTCTGTGTTCTGTATCTTGCCCCTTCCAGATCCTAATATGTCTAATCAAGTTGTGCCCTTGTTTTTTCTGGCCTTAACAGAGGACACTGAAGTGATGGGATATCTATCAGGAAAGGCAATATTGTATTTGTCCCAATCACCTCCAAGGGAAGGTGAAGAAAATAAGCGTGACAGTGCCGTCATGTTCCTCACTGTGCACAGTCTTCGCTGAGTAGAAAGAAGTATCCCACCTGGGACCAGAGGCTGCACCAGATGTCCCTAAGTCTTGGTATACTCTCTGTGGGCTTCTCTAGTGCTGCATGTGAGTGGCAGATATGACTATGATAACACTGACATTGATGAGTTTGGAAGTCATTGCCTCTGGAGTCCAACAGAGTCTTTACAATCCAGACAGGAGTTCAAAAGCAAGCTGATCATCATTCTTTTTAAGTTTTTCCACTCTTCTTAAACTCTTTTCCCTTGTGTAGGAGGTTTAAAGTGCAGGTGGGAGTTCTGGAAACTAGGCATCCCCACCTAATATAGAGATAGCACAACACGTCACCACCCCTAACTCACACTTCTGAGGAGCAGCCTAGCCACTGACCTACCCTCTGCATCATATTCTAGGAATTTTCAAGATACTGTTTTCAACCAAAAGTATGAAAGAGTTCTCCTTTGAGCTGGAATCCTCCAAGCCAGACTGTTTTTTGTAAAGGGAAAGCAAACCCCTGGTTGACTGGTGCCATAGTTCTGCCTGTGCTACCTCTGTCTCTGTGAGAATAACATGTGCAGGCTTTTCAGAGAGAGATAAGCAGCTAATCAACTTATGCAGAATTCTTCCCTAGCCCTTCCTCTCCCTGGAAAAGGCTAATATTACTAAATGGGCCGGCTGTTTAGGGGAGGATTTGAACTGCTAGCTGGCCTACAGAGTAAATCATTTGTATACATAAAACCTGAATGACATAAAGACTGGCTTCAACATATTGCACATTAAACATTCATAAGAAGATGCTTGCAGGGTAAAAATTTTGCTGAATACACATCCATGTACCAGGAAAATTCAAAAAAAGCTTGTTATCTTTTTTTCTACATTGTGCCAATTAGATCTTGAAAATGACTTTGTTTTAACCCATAGTGTAAACAAAGTTAAATCACCAAAGATTAACAATTAAGGCAACAAAAAAGACAATAGCAATGAGTCCCATTGAAGATAGTGCAGGCTGTGTGCAGGCACCAACTTTAGTCAGACAGCCGTCTTTCTCACTCAGCCTGCACACATGTGCACACACATAGGCACATGTAAACAGTTCCAGGCTTCTTAGTTCATCTGCAGAGAAGCAGACCTTATCTTAAGGCGGGAACCTGTGGTCATAGCTCTCATCGACTTAAGCAGAAGCTTACAGTGAGTAAGACTCTGTCATGGAGACTTATAATAGAGATCTAAAAACCAAGAGTTCCAAAAACAAAAAGTGGAGAAATTCTCAATTTCAGAACTCTCTCTCTCACACACAACTGGAAAGACCTCTATTAGAGTTTCTATCTTGCACCTTCTTCTCAAAAACCTCCCATAAGGATGTGTGAGACCATTGAATAATCCACTTAGCCCATCATAAAAAATAGGAAAAATGAGTTATTAAATTGTTATTGCAGTGACTTCTTACATGGACACTGAAGTCTGTTTTAATCAGTCACAATATGTTAACAGATGTTGATGGGTTAGGAACCCAGTCTGGATGAAGATCTGGTGGCTTATATGACTATTTGACTATAATGCTATAGATGCATCTGAGGAGACCCAACATGATATTTATAACCGAGCCTCAAAAAATCTCATTGGCCTATAAGCCAGAGTGAATTGTGTTGGCTGAACACGATTTGCAAACTGTTTCTACCCTGCTTGGATACTTCTGTAACAGGTTTGAGGACAATACCAAATTGAAGTCAGATGAAAAAATGAAAACATGCCTTATGATCTCATTAGATGGTGAATTACTTGGGATACCTGCCAAATGTGGTCATATTATATTAATTAAACAACACTGCCATTAATTGACAGAGTAGCGCCTAACAGGTCATACTGACTGACCAATGCAGACCCCTTACATTATAGCCTTATAGCCCGCCGTAGCGGGCTATACCGGCTATTAAAGGCCCGCTCCAGCGTTAAAGGCCCGAGCCGAAGGCGAGGGACTTTAACAAGGGAGCGGGACTTTAATAGCCGGTATAGCCCAGCTATGAAGGGCTATAAGGGTATTAGAACATTCTGCCACTAGAGGGCATAATGTTCTAACAAATAAAGCAAAGGCCTCTCGGAGTTCGAGGGGGTTTAAATCCCCTCGGGCTCCGAGAGGCCTTTGTGAAAATAACATTGGAATGTTGCTTTGCGGGCCTTTACCGGCCCATAGAAGCACGGAGCACTCCATTGTCTTCAATGGAGTACTCCACATTCCAATATTCTAATCTGTGTTAATGTTAATTGAAAAACCATTATCTACACATTCTAATTCATGTAGTCTATTGTTGGTAGGGAAGGCAGACTAAAGCCTCTGGGCTTGATTTAGAGTTTGATGGATGGTTTACTCCATCAGAGACATGACAGAAATCCCATCTGACTCATTACACATGCCAAAACATATAATGCACTTGTAAAAATGTAGATGGGATATCTGCCACATTTGTGACACCGTACCCATCCACCAAATTCTAAATCAGGCCTTAGCCAATCATTCATTGTTTTTGTAGTTCATAAAATGCTCCCTTAATAATACATAGGATCTGTTTTCCCAAAAATTCATTGTCACTGTTTCAGCAACTGAACAAGTAGAAGGCTCAAGTTATGATTAGCTTCCTTTAGGGGTCACACTTCTGACAATATTCTACTGCCCAATCTTATACTGCTCCTATGTTCATTAAGCTTCACCTTTAATTTCCGTGCCGACTTTCCAGTCTTTCTATGAGGAAAGTACAATTTATATATATATTCACTGAAAAAACCATAGGTTTTAGGGACAGTTATAGTTACTTGGACATTGCACTCGTACAAAACCCGTGAAATTCCCCCGTTATAGTTAGTTCAGCTAACTATAACTCGCGCCCCCGCAATGCACTGCTGATGACGTCACATTTTACATCACTCATGACATGGTCAGTGACATCACTGATGACATCACTGATGACATCTCAAATGACATCACTGATGACATCACTGATGACATCACTGATGACATCATCCAGTGACTGTGTGTTTCTGTAAAGTTTAAATATTTTTAATATATATAGGAAAAGACGTATTGAAGAATGAGTGGGTGTGTAAGTGTCTGTATGGATGATTTAGTAGGTGCGTGACTGACTCTATAAGTGAGTGATTTAACGTATCTTACTGAATGCATGGGTTAGTGACTAAACTGGATGAATGTCTGTATCCGTCTGTCTGTTGCTGTGTAAGTGGCTGCATGTGTTTGTGAATAGCTACATGAGTGTCTATATGAGTTATTGAATGCTTGTCTGAGTATCTGTATGGGTGCCTGAGTGTTTGTGTGGGAGGGGTGTGTGCAACTCTGTGCATAGATGTGTGAGTGGGTGATTCACTGGGTGGATGGTTTCAAGAGTGCATCTGTGATAGACTGTATGGGTGGGTAAGTGTGTGTAAGAGTGTGTTAGTGAGTGAATGTATGTCCCAGTGGTACATGTGTGAGTAACTACATATGTGAAAGGCAGTATATATGTGTGTTGGAGTATATAAATAGCTATAAGCAAGAGTGAGTGATTGTGATAGTGGCTGTATGGATGAGTGTGTGCTTGTATCAGTGATTGTATAAGAGCGTAACAATGTGCTACTATTTGTATGAGTAAGTGAGCTGGTGTGTGTATAACTGTATAGGTGAGTAAATGGCAGTGTGTTTAATTATTTGCATGACTGACTAGGTGTGTGAGTATCTCTATGGATGAGTGGCGTTGTTTGAGTGTCTATATAGGAGTAAGAGTGCATATGATAGTCCTGTACTGAGTGACCGTAAGTATGAGTGACTGTACGGGTGAGTGAGTGGATGTGTGTGTGTAGACCTAAGAATCAGTGAGTGGGTATGTAGTTATTGGTGTTGGAGTGTCTATGGTTTTGCGAATGGCAGTCTGTAATTTAGAGTGGGTGTATCAAAGGTTATATTAGGGTGTGAGGAGGTGCATCAGATTATCACGTGGATGATGTCATCAGTGATGTCATTTGAGATGTCATCAGTGATGTCATCAGTGATGTCACTGACCATGTCATGAGTGATGTAATATGTGACGTCATCAGCAGTGCATTGCGGGCGCGAGTTATAGTTAGCTGAACTAACTATAACGGGGAATTTCACGGGTTTTGTACGAGTGCAATGTCCAAGTAACTATAACTGTCCCTAAAACCTATGGTTTTTTCAGTGAATTTCAAAGGTTTTTAAATGCTAATTTGTAACTATAACGTGTCTGAAACCTATGGTTTTTCAGTGAATTTCAAAGGTTTTTTAAATGCGAATTTGTAACTATAACGTGTCTGAAACCTATGGTTTTTTCAGTGAATTTCAAAGTTTTTTTAAATGCTAATTTCTAACTATAACGTGCCTGAAACCTACGGTTTTTTCAGTGAATTTCAAAGGTTTTGTAAATGACAATTTTTAAATGTATTAATTGTTATATTAATTTTTTTCATACTGATTTACTACATTTTTAGAAACAATTTTTTTTTACATATTTTATTTTTTAAATTACATTGTAATTACATTATACATTACATTACAAAAATACTTTCTCAGAATGAATTACTTTAGTTTAAATACTTTGCAGATAGGCAATAGACTTTTAAGTACAGTAGTTACAGTTGTTGCAATGGGCAACACATTTTCAAACACAATGCAACATTCAGCTCAATGTGAATTTCTAGTTAAATGCAATTAGTTACTTTATGGATTACTTTTGTAACCACAGGACTGGATCCTAAATTCAGTCCTGGTACATCTCCTGTAAACAGTTGAGTAAAAGCGTTTTGGTTACAGTCGTGATTTTTAAGGAATATTATTGTATTTTAAAGTTGACACTTAGAAACTTTTTCTCATAGAATCACCAATGTTATCCTATGGAAGGAAATTCACTTAGCAGGTAAAAACTGTTATCGTTACTTTTTCTTACTCAGTGTTGGATCCTGGATCCAGCACTGGTGCATCTCCTGTAAACAGTTGAAAGAATGCGTTTAAGTCATACAGGCGATTTTTAAGGAATATTTGTAGTTTGTGAAAATCAACACTTTGAAACTTTTTTGCTGAAAACCAGTCAATCTTAGCCTATGGAAGGAAATTCAAGTTACCGGTAAGTACGGTTAAAATTACTTTTCAGGACCAGTACTGGGCTGAAAGATGCAGCACTGAGGTCTCTCCTGATAACAGGTGAGTAAATCGGAATTCGTATTTCGGCTGATTTTAGAGGAATATTTGCACAATGGTGAAGGGAGGGGCGGGGCCTGAGGTGACATCTGTGCAAACGCGCCCCGTGGCGCATTTTAAGTTGGGGGATTAAGTCCCCTTGAATCCTGAGGGTCCCTAGGGGCCAACTAGCCCACCAGGAACCTCCAATATGCGCCAGGGGCTGCGTTGCAGAGACGTGTAGAGAGGCCACACCCCGTTTTACACCTCTCTGCAACGCAGCTCTGTGGCGCTTTCTGGATGTACCTGTTGGGCTAGTTGGCCCCAGGGACCCTCAGGATTGAAGGGATTTAATTCCCCATCTTAAAACGCGCCACGGGGCCTGTTTGCACACATGTCACCTGAAGCCCCGCCCCCTCCCTTCACCACTGTGCAAACGCGCCCGTGGCGCATTTTAAGTTGGGATTAAGTCCCCTTGAATCCTGAGGGTCCCCGGAGTCCAACTAGCCCACCATATACCTCCAAAAGCGCCACAGAGCTGCGTTGCAGAGAGGTGTAAAAGGGGTGTGGCCTCTCTACACGTCTCTGCAAGGCAGCCCCTGGCGCATACTGGAGGTTCCTGGTGGGCTAGTTGGCCCCCAGGGACCCCCAGTATTCAAGGGGAATTTGTTCCCCCTCTGCAAACACGCCAGGGGCGCGTTTGCAGAGTGGTGAAGGAAGGGGCGGGGCCTGCGGGCCCGATCGTTTTTTTTTTTTTTTGTCCCCTGAAGGGGGCTGTGTGGCCCCCTTCCTTTTTTCTCTTTTGGGCCCTGGGGACCCCTCCCCTAGGGCCTTACCCCTTTTTAAATTACAAAAAAAAAAAAACGGGAAGGGGACCGCGTGGCCCCCTTCCCTGGGCCTGTATTGGCCCCGGGGACCCCATCCCCCGGGGCATGGCCTCTATATTTATTATTTTGAGGGGGCAGCGTGGCCCCCTCCTCTGGCCATTTAAGGCCCCGGGGACCCCATCCCCCGGGGCCGGCCTTTCCATTTTTTTTTAACATTTTTTTTCTCTTTTTTGGAGAGGGGGCCGCGTGGCCCCTTCCCGAGCCACTACTTGCCCCGGGGACCCCATCCCCCGGGGCTGGCCCTCTCCGTTGGGGACTGTGGGGGGTCCCCAATCCCCCCACAGTCCCGCCGGCTCCCCACGTCCCTTGGGAGCCGGCATTGCTAGTTCCACATGGGGAGCAGCTGACATGCTGCTCCCCATGTGGAAAAGCAATCGCTTTGGATATTGGAAGAGAGAGCAGGTTTCCCTGCTCTCTCTTCCAATATCCAAAGCAGTTTGCTATGGCAGGACGGGAGCCGCGAGGCTCCCGTCCTGCCATAGCAAACTACAGTGTCCCGGGGGTAGGCACCCCGGGACACTGCAGGAGCCGGCCCTGGGGGGGTGGTGGTCCCCAGGGCCATCAAGGGCCCCATTCAGTACACAGCACCGGGAGGTGGTGGTCCCCGGGGCTCTGGGGGTCCGTAACGGACCCCCATATTAAAATGTTTAGTGCCCCGGGGAGGTGGCGGTCCCCGGGGTGTGTGGGGGGGCTGGAGCCCCCCCCACACTGGTTTTATTTTTAATTATAAAAAAGCCCCGGGGAGGTGGTGGTCCCCGGGGCTGTGGGAGGGCTCAGAGCCCTCCCGCAACATTTTCAAAAAAAAGCCCCGGGGGGTGGCGGTCCCCGGGGCTTGGGGGGCCCTTTGAGGCCCCCACACATTAAATTATCCCCCCCCCACCATGCCCCCGGGACTTGGGCCACCCGGGGGCCAATTAACATCGAAGGTTTTTTAAATGCTAATTTGTAACTATAACGTGTCTGAAACCTATGGTTTTTTCAGTGAATATATATATATATACAAACATTACCTACTGGCGGTCGCCAGTAGATAGTTATAGTTAGGACCTAGTTTCCATAGGAAAAGCGTTTGTTGTTTTCCCAATAACTTTGCCGCCGGTTGACGAATCTTCACGAAATTTTCAAAACTAGTGATCAGCTCCGGTCAGCTCCTGTCTTGAAAGATTCGGGGTGATTTGCCAAGCGGGGGCCGAGAAAAAAGGGGGGTCCCAAAACGCGTTTTCCCTATGTTATTTTCCTCAGGAAACTTTAGACAAAGCTACAGCCCGAACTGTTGAACGGATTTACACCAAATTTGGCAAAAAGGTAGGTCTTGGTTCAGAAAGAGTCCTTTTTGTTAAATGATGTAAATCCGTTCAGTAGTTTTTGAAATATTAAAGGAAAAAGAAAGGAAAAAGAAATATCGATATCTGGGCGGAGCCTAACCACACATGTCATCGTGAAATCAGATTGGCTGTCAGCACTTCATCCAGGAAATGCTGGCAGCCATCTTGGGACTAGGTTGAACCAGAGTCATAAGAAAACAGTTAAACAAAGATGAAAAACAAGAAAAGGGGGCAGGGTAGGAACACCCTGACCCCCTAGGCCTGCTCAGGGGGTCCCACAAGGACCCCCAGCCCAAAAACATGTTAATAAACGTCTGAATTCGCTCAGGGTGCGCGAATCCGGAAGAAAAAATAAAAAACAAGCATTGGCATCGTCAATAGGTCTCGCCGTTGGGACCTTATAAGTGTTTAGCCAGAGATATTGCAAATGTTTCTAAGGTATGTTGTAGAGAGAGAGAGACTGAATGACTGAGAGAGAGACTGACTAACTGAGAAAAAGACTGACTGACAGAGAGAGACTGACTGACAGAGAGAGACTGACAGAGAGAGAGAGAGACTGACAGAGAGAGAGAGAGACTGACTGAGAGAGAGAGACTGACTGAGAGAGAGACTGAACGACAGAGAGAGACTGACTAACAGAGAGACTGACTGACTGAGAGAGAGAATGACAGAGAGAGACTGACAGAGAGAGACTGACTGAGAGAGAGAGACTGACTGACTGAGAGAGAGACTGACTGACTGAGAGAGAGACTGACTGACTAAGAGAGAGACTGACAGAGAGAGAGAGACTGACAGACAGAGAGAGACTGACAGACAGAGAGAGACTGACTGACTGAGACAGAGAGATACTGACTGACTGAGGTACAGAGGGACTGACTGACTGACTGAGAGAGACTGACAGACAGAGAGAGACTGACTGACTGAGACAGAGAGATACTGACTGACTGAGGTAGAGACTGACTGACTGAGAGAGACTGACTGACTGAGAGAGACTGACTAAGAGAGACTGACTGACAGAGAGACTGACTGAGAGAGAGACTGACTGAGAGAGAGAGACTGACTGACAGAGAGACTGACTGACTGAGAGACTGACTGACTTAGAGACTGGCTGACTGAGAGAGAGACTGACTGAGAGAGAGACTGACTGACAGAGAGAGACTGACTGACAGAGAGAGAGACTGACTGACAGAGAGAGAGACTTACTGACAGAGAGACTGACTGAGAGAGAGACTGACTGAGAGATAGACTGAATGACAGAGAGACTGACTGAGAGAGTGACTGACTGAGAGAGAGACTGACTGAGAGATTGACTGACTGAGAGAGTGACTGACTGAGAGAGACTGACTGACTGAGAGACTGACTGACTGAGACTGACAGAGAGAGAGACTGACTGACTGAGAGAGAGAGACTGACTGACAGAGAGACTGACTGACAGAGAGACTGACTGACAGAGAGACTGACTGACTGAGAGAGAGACTGACTGACAGAGAGAGACTGACTGACAGAGAGAGAGTACTGACTGACAGAGAGAAAGACTGACTGAGAGAGAGACTGACAGAGAGAGAGACTGACTGACTGAGAGAAACTGACTGACTAAGAGAGAGACTGACTGACTGAGAGAGAGACTGACTGAGAGAGTGACTGACTGAGAGAGAGACTAACTGAGAAAGTGACTGACTGAGAGAGACTTACTGACTGAGAGACTGACTGACTGAGACTGACAGAGAGAAAGAGAGACTGACTAAGAGAGAGACTGACTGAGAGAGAGACTGACTGATAGAGAGAGAATGACTGAGAGAGAGAGAGACTGACTGAGAGAGAGAGACTGACTGACAGAGAGAGAGAATGACTGAGAGAGAGAGACTGACTGAGAGAGTGACCGACTGAGAGACTGACTGACTGAGAGACTGACTGACTGAGAGAGAGACTGACTGAGAGAGAGACTGACTGACAGAGAGAGACTGACTGACAGAGAGAGAGACTGACTGACAGAGAGAGAGACTGACTGAGAGAGAGACTGACTGAGAGATAGACTGAATGACAGAGAGACTGACTGAGAGAGACTTACTGTCTGAGAGACTGACTGAGACTGACAGAGAGAGAGACTGACTGACTGAGAGAGAGAGACTGACTGACTGAGAGAGAGAGACTGACTGACAGAGAGACTGACTGACAGAGAGACTGACTGACTGAGAGAGAGACTGACTGACAGAGAGAGACTGACTGACAGAGAGAGAGAGTACTGACTGACTGAGAGAGAGACTGACAGAGAGAGAGACTGACTGACTGAGAGAAACTGACTGACTAAGAGAGAGACTGACTGACTGAGAGAGAGACTGACTGAGAGAGTGACTGACTGAGAGAGAGACTAACTGAGAGAGTGACTGACTGAGAGAGACTTACTGACTGAGAGACTGACTGACTGAGACTGACAGAGAGAAAGAGAGACTGACTAAGAGAGAGACTGACTGAGAGAGAGACTGACTGATAGAGAGAGAATGACTGAGAGAGAGAGAGACTGACTGAGAGAGAGAGACTGACTGACAGAGAGAGAGAATTACTGAGAGAGAGAGACTGTCTGAGAGAGTGACCGACTGAGAGAGACTGACTGACTGAGAGAGACTGACTGACTGACTGAGACTGACTGACTGACTGAGACTGACATAGAGAGAGAGAGACTGACTGACAGAGAGACTAACTGAATGAGAGAGAGACTGACTGATAGAGAGAGACTGACTGAGAGAGAGAGATACTGACTGAGAGAGAGAGAGAGAGACTGACTGAGAGAGACTGACTGAGAGAGACTGACTGAGAGAGACTGACAGAGAGAGAGACTGACTGACAGAGAGAGAGACTGAGTGACAGAGAGAGAGACTGAGTGACTGAGACTGACAGAGAGAGAGACTGACTGAGAGAGAGACTGACTGACAGAGAGAGACTGACTGACTAAGAGAGAGACTGACTGACTGACAGAGAGACTGACTGACAGAGAGACTGACTGACAGAGAGACTGACTGACTGAGAGAGACTGACTGACTGAGACTGACAGAGAGAAAGAGAGACACTGACTGACAGAGTGTAGGAGAGTAGGATCTGCCTCTTATGTTGCCCCCACTTTTTTTCTGATGTTTACACTGGTTTCTGGCTATAGTCTGGCTGGGACCCTGCCAATAAGGGCCCCAGCCTCTCTTTTCTCTCTAAACGACTTGGAGTGCACTCTAGGTGCACTAGTGATTGGATACTGTGGTACCTTATGAGTCCCTAGTATATGGTACCTTAGGTACCAAGGGCATAGGCACTTCACAGGCCTACCAGGGGCTGAAGCATGTATTATGCCACCCCTGGGAAGCAGACTAAATCTGACACCACAGGCCTGCTACTGCAGCCTGGGTGAGGAGGTGCTAGCACCCCTCACAGAGATATAGGTTCCCTATATCTCCCCTGCACACACATTTAAACCTATCAGTCACCCCTAAGGCAGGCCCTATCAATCCTGAGGGCAGGGTGCTTAGTTTCTATGTGAGAGGGTGCCTCTGCCTGAGCAGGGCCCCTCAGCAGCTCTCAGAGTCCATTCTCTGGGGCTGTTGGTGAATGCGGTCAAACCATATACTCTTAAGTGCATTATAACCTCGCGGTTAATGCTAACTTTGGAATGGCTGCATCAAAACATGTCGTGTTTGGTGTCAAACACCTTGGAATCATACCCCCACACCAGTACCTGGTGTGGGAGTATGATCCCACTCTTCTAGAGGGATAGACATGTACCTACTGTGGAAACGCGGTAGAATCCTGAAGAGCCCTGGCATCACAAAATGGATGCCACCAGTCACAGACACTAGGCTGCCCTCCTGCTGATGACCGAAACTCACAGTGGAGGAGGCCCAACAATAGGTATCCTGTCACAGGGAGGTGTGACCACCTCCCAGACAGGGTTTAGTGTATTGGGGCTGGGTTGGTGCACTCCTCGAGTGCTTTGAAGTCCTGCACTGGGTGAGCAGAAGGCTCCTCTGTGCATACACCAGTTCAAACCGGCTCAGGGGCTACCTGCCCCTGCTCTGGTGCAAAACTGGACAAAGGGAAGTGGGTGTAGCCACCCACTCCCCTGACCCTCCCATAGGTGGGGTCATAGAGCTAGACGCTGGCTGAGACTGACTGTCAAAATCTCACCTGTATTTCCACAGGAACGCCATGAGAATTGAAGAATGGTCCCTGGCGTCCCCGAATCACCTACACGCTCAATGCTAGGAAGTGAACCACAACAGGTGACTCGGGGAAGAAGGAAACAAAACAAGGGAAGGAGGGGAGAGAAAACAAGTCTTCTTCGTAGTTCAGTAGCAGCCAGAGTGCACCAAGAGAGAAGTAAAGAGCTGTGAAATAAGAGGGAATATACGTTAGACTATAACAAAGCACACCTCCTATTCTACCTTGTGTGTACGAAGCTGCTTTTACCTAAACATCCCTTTCTTCTGTTACAGGTAGCAGTGAAATGTCCTGGTTGTCCCAGCCACTATGTCCTACTGTAAAGAGAAAACAGGTATGAAATGTACTGGAATACCCTCAGAACTAAAACTATAAGTGAAGAGCACCTTGCCCACCTTTTCTAGTAGACTTTAATTCAATCTAAAAAGAGACTTGGCCGGAAGCGGTAGTGTCCCGAAACCTAACAATGAGTCCTTTTTGTTTTTCCCTCTCACGCTTCCTTTGAGGACTTAACAGGACCTTCAAAAAAGGGGAGCAACCCCCGGATAATGCTGGTCCCCACATCAGGTAAGCGAGAGAAATATTAATACACATCCAATAACAAACCATGAAAAGAAACTGGCAGCGCTTCGGGCGCTGTTACCGTAACCACGGTGAAAAAGGTCTCCTAAAAGTCCATCTTTTATCTTCACGGCAAGGTTTCCAGAGGAACCGGACTGAAGGAGCTGGTGAAGATTGATCCAGAGAAAGGGAATCCGTGATCCAGGCGGAGAAGGTAGCAGGTAAGTGGATTTGCACTCCTGGTAGCGCCCGGGAGAATCCAGGAGGCGAGCAGGAGAGGATTCAGCGTGGTACGCGAGCCGCCAGCGCACGTCGGCCCGGACCCAGCGGCCGCGGAAGTGAGGCAAGCGACGGACCGGAAGTTGAAGTGAGCGAGCAGTTGCGAGCGAGGAAAGAACAAGACTGCGAAGCGCCGTCCATCCTAATGGAGCCAGTATTCACGACACCCTGCGCGTCGACTCGACTAACGGCCATCTTTGTGGTTCAGAGGCCCTTGGATCTGCAGGCGTGAC